>NC_069498.1:2543961-2588659 GCF_026875155.1 Cherax quadricarinatus
TGAGGTAGTCAGTAGCACCTGAGGTAGTCAGTAGCACCTGAGGTAGTCAGTAGCACCTGAGGTAGTCAGTAGCACCTGAGGTAGTCAGTAGCACCTGAGGTAGTCAGTAGCACCTGAGGTAGTCAGTAGCACCTGAGGTAGTCAGTAGCACCTGAGGTAGTCAGTAGCACCTGAGGTAGTCAGTAGCACCTGAGGTAGTCAGTAGCACCTGAGGTAGTCAGTAGCACCTGAGGTAGTCAGTAGCACCTGAGGTAGTCAGTAGCACCTGGAGTATTTTAATAAATGTGACTTTATGGACATGAGGGAAAAAAATATATTATATTTTATTTATTATCACACTGGCCGATTCCCACCAAGGCGGGGTGGCCCACCAAGGCGGGGTGGCCCACCAAGGCAGGGTGGCCCACCAAGGCGGGTGGCCCACCAAGGCAGGGTGGCCCACCAAGGCGGGGTGGCCCACCAAGGCAGGGTGGCCCACCAAGGCGGGTGGCCCACCAAGGCGGGGTGGCCCACCAAGGCAGGGTGGCCCACCAAGGCGGGGTGGCCCACCAAGGCAGGGTGGCCCACCAAGGCGGGGTGGCCCACCAAGCGGGGTGGCCCACCAAGGCAGGGTGGCCCACCAAGGCGGGGTGGCCCACCAAGGCAGGGTGGCCCACCAAGGCGGGGTGGCCCACCAAGGCAGGGTGGCCCACCAAGGCGGGGTGGCCCACCAAGGCGGGGTGGCCCACCAAGGCAGGGTGGCCCACCAAGGCGGGGTGGCCCACCAAGGCGGGGTGGCCCACCAAGGCAGGGTGGCCCACCAAGGCGGGTGGTCCACCAAGGCAGGGTGGCCCACCAAGGCAGGGTGGCCCACCAAGGCAGGGTGGCCCACCAAGGCGGGGTGGCCCACCAAGGCGGGGTGGCCCACCAAGGCAGGGTGGCCCACCAAGGCGGGGTGGCCCACCAAGGCAGGGTGGCCCACCAAGGCGGGGTGGCCCACCAAGGCGGGGTGGCCCACCAAGGCAGGGTGGCCCCCCAAGGCGGGGTGGCCCACCAAGGCGGGGTGGCCCACCAAGGCAGGGTGGCCCACCAAGGCGGGGTGGCCCACCAAGGCAGGGTGGCCCACCAAGGCAGGGTGGCCCACCAAGGCAGGGTGGCCCACCAAGGCGGGGTGGCCCACCAAGGCGGGGTGGCCCACCAAGGCAGGGTGGCCCACCAAGGCGGGGTGGCCCACCAAGGCAGGGTGGCCCACCAAGGCAGGGTGGCCCACCAAGGCAGGGTGGCCCACCAAGGCGGGGTGGCCCACCAAGGCAGGGTGGCCTACCAAGGCAGGGTGGCCCACCAAGGCGGGGTGGCCCACCAAGGAGGGGTGGCCCACCAAGGAGGGGTGGCCCACCAAGACGGGGTGGCCCACCAAGGCAGGGTGGCCCACCAAGGCGGGGTGGCCCACCAAGGCAGGGTGGCCCACTAAGGCGGGGTGGCCCACCAAGGCAGGGTGGCCTACCAAGGCAGGGTGGCCCACCAAGGCGGGGTGGCCCACCAAGGAGGGGTGGCCCACCAAGGAGGGGTGGCCCACCAAGGAGGGGTGGCCCACAAGGAGGGGTGGCCCACCAAGGAGGGGTGGCCCACCAAGGCAGGGTGGCCTACCAAGGCAGGGTGGCCCACCAAAGGCAGGGTGGCCCACCAAGGCAGGGTGGCCCACCAAGGCAGGGTGGCCCACCAAGGCGGGGTGGCCCACCAAGGCGGGGTGGCCCACCAAGGCAGGGTGGCCCACCAAGGCAAGGTTGCCCACCAAGGCAGGTGGCCCACCAAGGCAGGGTGGCCCACCAAGGCAGGGTGGCCCACCAAGGCAGGGTGGCCCACCAAGGCGGGGTGGCCCACCAAGGCAGGGTGGCCTACCAAGGCAGGGTGGCCCACCAAGGGGGGTGGCCCACCAAGGAGGGGTGGCCCACCAAGGAGGGTGGCCCACCAAAGAGGGGTGGCCCACCAAGGAGGGGTGGCCCACCAAGGAGGGGTGGCCCACCAAGGAGGGGTGGCCACCCAAGGCAGGGTGGCCTACCAAGGCAGGGTGGCCCACCAAGGCAGGGTGGCCCACCAAGGCGGGGTGGCCCACCCAAGGCGGGTGTGGCCCACCAAGGCAGGGTGGCCCACCAAGGCAAGGTTGCCCACCAAGGCAGGGTGGCCCACCAAGGCAGGGTGGCCCACCAAGGCAGGGTGGCCCACCAAGGCAGGGTGGCCCACCAAGGCAGGGTGGCCTACCAAGGCAGGGTGGCCCACCAAGGCAGGGTTGCCCACCAAGGCAGGGTGGCCCACCAAGGCAGGGTGGCCCACCAAGGCAGGGTGGCCCACCAAGGCAGGGTGGCCCACCAAGGCGGGGTGGCCCACCAAGGCTGGGTGGCCCACCAAGGCGGGGTGGCCCACCAAGGCAGGGTGGCCCACCAAGGCAGGGTTGCCCACCAAGGCAGGGTGGCCCACCAAGGCAGGGTGGCCCACCAAGGCAGGGTGGCCCACCAAGGCAGGGTGGCCTACCAAGGCAGGGTGGCCCACCAAGGCAGGGTGGCCCACCAAGGCAGGGTGGCCCACCAAGGCAGGGTGGCCCACCAAGGCAGGGTGGCCCACTAAGGCGGGGTGGCCCACCAAGGCAGGGTGGCCTACCAAGGCAGGGTGGCCCACCAAGGCGGGGTGGCCCACCAAGGAGGGGTGGCCCACCAAGGAGGGGTGGCCCACCAAGGAGGGGTGGCCCACCAAGGAGGGGTGGCCCACCAAGGAGGGGTGGCCCACCAAGGCAGGGTGGCCTACCAAGGCAGGGTGGCCCACCAAGGCAGGGTGGCCCACCAAGGCAGGGTGGCCCACCAAGGCAGGGTGGCCCACCAAGGCGGGGTGGCCCACCAAGGCGGGGTGGCCCACCAAGGCAGGGTGGCCCACCAAGGCAAGGTTGCCCACCAAGGCAGGGTGGCCCACCAAGGCAGGGTGGCCCACCAAGGCAGGGTGGCCCACCAAGGCAGGGTGGCCCACCAAGGCGGGGTGGCCCACCAAGGCAGGGTGGCCTACCAAGGCAGGGTGGCCCACCAAGGCGGGGTGGCCCACCAAGGAGGGGTGGCCCACCAAGGAGGGGTGGCCCACCAAAGAGGGGTGGCCCACCAAGGAGGGGTGGCCCACCAAGGAGGGTGGCCCACCAAGAGGGGTGGCCCACCAAGGCAGGGTGGCCTACCAAGGCAGGGTGGCCCACCAAGGCAGGGTGGCCCACCAAGGCGGGGTGGCCCACCAAGGCGGGGTGGCCCACCAAGGCAGGGTGGCCCACCAAGGCAAGGGTGCCCACCAAGGCAGGGTGGCCCACCAAGGCAGGGTGGCCCACCAAGGCAGGGTGGCCCACCAAGGCAGGGTGGCCCACCAAGGCAGGGTGGCCTACCAAGGCAGGGTGGCCCACCAAGGCAGGGTTGCCCACCAAGGCAGGGTGGCCCACCAAGGCAGGGTGGCCCACCAAGGCAGGGTGGCCCACCAAGGCAGGGTGGCCCACCAAGGCGGGGTGGCCCACCAAGGCGGGGTGGCCCACCAAGGCGGGGTGGCCCACCAAGGCAGGGTGGCCCACCAAGGCAGGGTTGCCCACCAAGGCAGGGTGGCCCACCAAGGCAGGGTGGCCCACCAAGGCAGGGTGGCCCACCAAGGCAGGGTGGCCTACCAAGGCAGGGTGGCCCACCAAGGCAGGGTGGCCCACCAAGGCAGGGTGGCCCACCAAGGCAGGGTGGCTCACCAAGGCAGGGTGGCCCACCAAGGCAGGGTGGCCCACCAAGGCAGGGTGGCCCACCAAGGCAGGGTGGCCCACCAAGGAAGGGTGGCCTGCCAAGGCAGGGTGGCCTACCAAGGCAGGGTGGCCCACCAAGGCGGGTGGCCCACCAAGGCAGGGTGGCCCACCAAGGCAGGGTGGCCCACCAAGGCAGGGTGGCCCACTAAGGCGGGGTGGCCCACCAAGGCAGGGTGGCCTACCAAGGCAGGGTGGCCCACCAAGGCAGGGTGGCCCACCAAGGAGGGGTGGCCCACCAAGGAGGGGTGGCCCACCAAGGAGGGGTGGCCCACCAAGGAGGGGTGGCCCACCAAGGAGGGGTGGCCCACCAAGGCAGGGTGGCCTACCAAGGCAGGGTGGCCCACCAAGGCAGGGTGGCCCACCAAGGCAGGGTGGCCCACCAAGGCAGGGTGGCCCACCAAGGCGGGGTGGCCCACCAAGGCGGGGTGGCCCACCAAGGCAGGGTGGCCCACCAAGGCAAGGTTGCCCACCAAGGCAGGGTGGCCCACCAAGGCAGGGTGGCCACCAAGGCAGGGTGGCCCACCAAGGCAGGGTGGCCCACCAAGGCGGGGTGGCCCACCAAGGCAGGGTGGCCTACCAAGGCAGGGTGGCCCACCAAGGCGGGTGGCCCACCAAGGAGGGGTGGCCCACCAAGGAGGGGTGGCCCACCAAAGAGGGGTGGCCCACCAAGGAGGGGTGGCCCACCAAGGAGGGGTGGCCCACCAAGGAGGGGTGGCCCACCAAGGCAGGGTGGCCTACCAAGGCAGGGTGGCCCACCAAGGCAGGGTGGCCCACCAAGGCGGGGTGGCCCACCAAGGCGGGGTGGCCCACCAAGGCAGGGTGGCCCACCAAGGCAAGGGTGCCCACCAAGGCAGGGTGGCCCACCAAGGCAGGGTGGCCCACCAAGGCAGGGTGGCCCACCAAGGCAGGGTGGCCCACCAAGGCAGGGTGGCCTACCAAGGCAGGGTGGCCCACCAAGGCAGGGTTGCCCACCAAGGCAGGGTGGCCCACCAAGGCAGGGTGGCCCACCAAGGCAGGGTGGCCCACCAAGGCAGGGTGGCCCACCAAGGCGGGGTGGCCCACCAAGGCGGGGTGGCCCACCAAGGCGGGGTGGCCCACCAAGGCAGGGTGGCCCACCAAGGCAGGGTTGCCCACCAAGGCAGGGTGGCCCACCAAGGCAGGGTGGCCCACCAAGGCAGGGTGGCCACCAAGGCAGGGTGGCCGACCAAGGCAGGGTGGCCCACCAAGGCAGGGTGGCCCACCAAGGCAGGGTGGCCCACCAAGGCAGGGTGGCTCACCAAGGCAGGGTGGCCCACCAAGGCAGGGTGGCCCACCAAGGCAGGGTGGCCCACCAAGGCAGGGTGGCCCACCAAGGAAGGGTGGCCTGCCAAGGCAGGGTGGCCTACCAAGGCAGGGTGGCCCACCAAGGCGGGGTGGCCCACCAAGGCAGGGTGGCCCACCAAGGCAGGGTGGCCCACCAAGGCAGGGTGGCTCACCAAGGCAGGGTGGCCCACCAAGGCAGGGTGGCCCACCAAGGCAGGGTGGCCCACCAAGGCAGGGTGGCCCACCAAGGAAGGGTGGCCTGCCAAGGCAGGGTGGCCTACCAAGGCAGGGTGGCCCACCAAGGCGGGGTGGCCCACCAAGGCAGGGTGGCCCACCAAGGCAGGGTGGCCCACCAAGGCAGGGTGGCCCGAAAAAGAAAAACTTTCACCATCATTCACTCCATCACTGTCTTACCAGAAGGGTGCTTTACACTACAGTTTTTAAACTGCAACATTAACACCCCTCCTTCAGAGTGCAGGCACTGTACTTCCCATCTCCATGACTCAAGTCCGGCCTGCCGGTTTCCCTGAACCCCTTCATAAATGTTACTTTGCTCACACTCCAACAGCACGTCAAGTATTAAAAACCATTCGTCTCCATTCACTCCTATCAAACACGCTCACGCATGCCTGCTGGAAGTCCAAGCCCCTTGCACACAAAACCTCCAGTACCCCCTCCCTCCAACCTTTCCTAGGCCGACCCCTACCCCGCCTTCCTTCCACTACAGACTGATACACTCCTGAAGTCATTCTGTTTCGCTCCATTCTCTCTACATGTCCGAACCACCTCAACAACCCTTCCTCAGCCCTCTAGACAACAGTTTTGGCAATCCCGCACCTCCTCCTAACTTCCAAACTAAAAATTCTCTGCATTATATTTACACCACACATTGCCCTCAGACATGACATCTCCACTGCCTCCAGCCTTCTCCTCCCTGCAACATTCATCACCCATGCTTCACACCCATATAAGAGCGTTGGTAAAACTATACTCTCATACATTCCCCTCTTTGCCTCCAAGGACAAACTTCTTTGTCTCCACAGACTCCTAAGTGCACCGCTCACCCTTTTCCCCTCATCAATTCTATGATTCACCTCATCTTTCATAGGCCCATCCGCTGACACGTCCACTCCCAAATATCTGAATACATTCACCTCCTCCATACTCTCTCCCTCCAATCTCGTATCCAATGTTTCATCACCTAATCATTTTGTTATCCTCATATCCTTACTCTTTCCTGTATTCACTTTTAATTTTCTCCTTTTGCATACCCTATCAAATTCATCCACCAGCCTCTGCAACTTCTCTTCAGAATCTCCCAAGAGCACAGTGTGATCAGCAAAGAGCAACTGTGACAACTCCCACTTTGTGTGTGATTCTTTATCTTTTAACTCCACGCTTCTTGCCAAGACCCTCGCATTTACTTCTCTTACAACCCCATCTATAAATATATTAAACAACCACGGTGACATCACACATCCTTGTCTAAGGCCTACTTTTACTGGGAAATAATCTCTCTCTTTCCTATATACTCTAACTTGAGCCTCACTATCCTCGTAAAAACTCTTCACTGCTTTCAGTAACCTACCTCCTACACCATACACCTGCAACATCTGCCACATTGACCCCTATCCACCCTGTCAAACGCCTCTTCCAAATCCATAAATGCCACAAAAACCTCTTTAGCCTTATCTAAATACTGTTCACTTATATGTTTCACAGTAAACACCTGGTTCACACCCCATCCCCTACCTTTCCTAAAACTTCCTTGTTCATCTGCTATCCTATTCTCCGTCTTACTCTTAATTCTTTCAATAATAACTCTACCATACACTTTACCAGGTATACTCAACAGACTTATCCCCCTATAAATTTTGCACTCTCTTTTATCCCCTTTGCCTTTATACAAAGGATCTATGCATGCTCTCTGCCAATCCCTAGGTACCTTACCCTCTTCCATACATTTATTAAATAATAGCACCAACCACTCCAAAACTATATCCCCACCTGCTTTTAAGATTTCTATCTTTATCCCATCAATCCCGGCTGCCTTACCCCCTTTCATTTTACCTACTGCCTCACGAACTTCCCCCACACTCACAACTGACTCTTCCTCACTCCTACAAGATATTATTCCTCCTTGCCCTATACACGAAATCACAGCTTCCCTATCTTCATCAACATTTAACAATTCCTCAAAATATTCCTTCCATCTTCCCAATACCTCTAACTCTCCATTTAATAACTCTCCTCTCCTATTTTAACTGACAAATCCATTTGTTCTCTAAGCTTCCTTAACTTGTTAATCTCACTCCAAAACTTTTTCTTATTTTCAACAAAATTTGTTGATAACATCTCATCCACTCTCTCATTTGCTCTCTTTTTACATTGCTTCACCACTCTTAACTTCTCTCTTTTTCTCCATATACTCTTCCCTCTTTGCATCACTTCTACTTTGTAAAAACTTCTCATATACTAACTTTTTCTCCCTCACTACTCTCTTTACATCATCATTCCACCAATCGCTCCTCTTCCCTCCTGCACCCACTTTCCTGTAACCACAAACTTCTGCTGAACACTCTAACACTACATTTTTAAATCTATCCCATACCTCTTCGACCCCATTGCCTATGCTCTCATTAGCCCATCTATCCTCCAATAGCTGTTTATATCTTACCCTAACTGCCTCCTCTTTTAGCTCATAAACCTTCGCCTCTCTCTTCCCTGATGCTTCTATTTTCCTTGTATCCCATCTACCTTCTACTCTCAGTGTAGCTACAACTAAAAAGTGATCTGATATATCTGTGGCCCCTTTATGAACATGTACATCCTGAAGTCTACTCAACAGTCTTTTATCTACCAATACATAATCCAACAAACTACTATAATTTCGCCCTACATCATATCTTGTATACTTATTTATCCTCTTTTTCTTAAAAAATGTATTACCTTTAACTAAACCCCTTTCTATACAAAGTTCAATTAAAGGGCTCCCATTATCATTTACACCTGGCACTCCAAACTTGCCTACCACACCCCCTCTAAAAGTTTCTCCTACTTTAGCATTCAGGTTCCCTACCACAATTACTCTCTCACTTGGTTCAAAGGTTCCTATACATTCACTTAACATCTCTCAAAATCTCTCTCTCTCTCCTCTACATTCCTCTCTTCTCCAGGTGCATACACGCTTATTATGACCCACTTTTCGCATCCAACCTTTACTTTAATTCACATAATCATTGAATTTACACATTCATATTCTCTTTTCTCCTTCCATAACTGATCCTTCAACATTGCTGCTACCCCTTCCTTACCTCTAACTCTCTCAGATACTCCAGATTTAATTCCGTTTATTTCCCCCCCCACCGAAACTCCCCTACCCCCTTCAGCTTTGTTTCGCTTAGGGCCAGGACATCCAACTTCTTTTCATTCATAACATCAGCAATCATCTGTTTCTTGTCATCCGCACTACATCCACGCACATTCAAGCATCCCAGTTTTATAAAGTATATATATATATATATATATATATATATATATATATATATAAAATATATATATATATATATATATATATATATATATATATATATATATATATATATATATATATATAAATATATATATATGTATATATATATATATATATATATATTATATATATATATATATATATATATATTATATATATATATATATATTTATATATATATATATATATATATATATATATATATATATATATATATATATATATATATATATATATATATATATCCTAAGTAGTAGGTTGGTAGACAGCAACCGCCCAGGGAGGTACTACCGTCCTGCCAAGCGAGTGTAACACGAAAGCCTATAATTGTTTTATATGATCGTAGGATTGCTGGTGTCCTTTTTTCTGTCTCATGAACATGCAAGATTTCAGGTTCGTCTTGCTACTTCTACTTACACTTAGGTCACACTACACATACATGTACAAGCGTATATAAATATACCCCTTTGGGTTTTCTTCTATTTTCTTGTTCTAGTTTCTAGTTCTTGGTGGTGATGTAATTTTTTAGAGTGTCAGGATCATTAGTCATACCTGGGAGCATATCAGATGGGTTAATTCCTATGAAGGCAGTAGAGGTAGAGAGGGAGTCAGTCACGGTTGGTGTTGTTGTTGAGTCGCCTAGGTTGGTGGGTGAGTCAGCCATGTTTGTTGTTGGTGATGGGTCTCTCTGGGTGGTGAGGGGGGTGGATGGTGCACCGGTGTCCTGCTGGGTCATCTTATGGAATAGTCGGTTTCTAGGTGCTGCCTTGCTGTTCTTAGTGCTGTTTCTTCTATGAGTTGGTCTCACAGTAGTACAGGAGTTGTTGTGGTTGGTTGAAGAAACTGAATTAGTTAAGAGCTTGGAGTTGGTAGTCGTCTGGCAGCGGAGTTGTGCTTGGAGTTTGAGGGGCAGACTTCGCTTCAAACGGTAATTTTTCGGTTTGTAGGGATCACTGTTGTTTATCTTGGGTCATACTGGATTCTACGTACGTTAGTGCAGTTATGATTGCAATTAGGCCCTCACAGAAGTGTTGATGGGCTCTGCAGGTGATAAAAATGACAGAGCATGCTGCCTCTGCTGCCGCTGCCGCTAGTGTGAGGTATCACAGTGATGAGGTATCACAATGGGCACCTGTGACGAGCGGGGTCCCACAGGGGTCAGTCCTGGGAGCAATGCTATTTTTGGTATATGTGAATGACATGATGGAAGGGATAGACTCAGAAGTGTCCCTGTTGGCAGATGG
Source organism: Cherax quadricarinatus (assembly GCF_026875155.1). Classification (NCBI taxonomy): domain Eukaryota; kingdom Metazoa; phylum Arthropoda; class Malacostraca; order Decapoda; family Parastacidae; genus Cherax; species Cherax quadricarinatus. The sequence goes on from NC_069498.1 coordinate 2,553,821, forward strand.
TGTTAAGTTAATGAGGATAATTAAATCAGATGAGGATCAGGCAGGACTTCAAAGAGACCTGGACAGACTGGACACGTGGTCCAGCAACTGGTGTCTCGAATTTAACTCCACCAAATGCAAAGTCATAAAGATCGGGGAAGGGAAAAGAAGATCGCAGACAGAGAATTGGTTAGGTGGCCAAATACTACAAACCTCACTCAAGGAGAAAGATCTTGGGGTGAGTATAACACCGAGCACGTCTCCGGAAGCACACATCAACCATATAACTGCTGAAGCATATGGGTTCCTGGCAAACCTGAGAATAGCGTTCTGATACCTCAATAAGGAAACGTTCAAGACTCTGTACACCGCTCACGTCAGGCTCGTACTGGAGTATGCAGCACAAGTTTAGAACCCACACCTGGTCAAGCACGTCAAGAAATTAGACAAATTGCAAGGAAGGTAAAGGGAAATCGGCCTGACGACACTAGAAGACAGGAGGGTTAGGGGAGACATGATAACGACGTACAAAATACTGCAATTAATTGGCAAAGTGGACAGAGACAGAATGTTCCAGAGAAGGGACATAAAAACAAGGAGTCACAATTGGAAGTTGAAGACTCAGATGAATCAATGAGATGTTCCGAAGTATTTCTTTAGTCATAGAGTTGTCAGAAGCGAAACAGTCTGGCAAGTGATGTAGTGGAGGCAGGAACCATACATAGTTTTAAATGCGAGGTTTGATAAAGCTCATGGAGAAGGGAGAGAGTGAACCTAGTAGCGTTCACTGAAGAGGCGGGGCCAGGAGCCATGACTCTACCCCTGCAACCACAAAAAGGGGAGTATTCACACACGCACACACACACACACACACACACACACACACACACACACACACACACACACACACACACACACACACACACACACACACACACACAAACACTCACACACACACACACACACACACACACACACACACACACACACACACACACACACACACACACACACACACACACACACACACACACACACACACACACACACACACGCACGCACACGAAAGAAAATACCCCGATGAACAAGAATACACACTAAGAGAACCACACACATAAAACACAAAAAATACACATTGACGGAAACGCAAGTATGAAAAAGAGTACAAATAGATTAGAACGCACATGAACAGATAACACAAATGAACAAAGCAATCATGAATAAAAAATGTGTTTGAACATAATTCACACATATGAACAGATAATACACACATGATCTGAAACAAGCATGTTATCAGATAACACATACACTCATAAACACACAAAAACAGACAACACACACATGTGGACAGATAACACTCGCAAGAACCAATAACACACACACTTATGAGTTGGTAACGCGCACATTAACAAGCAACACACACATGGACAAGCAACACTCACATAAACACATAACACATACTTATGAATAAGTTACACATGCAAAAACAGGAAACACACGTGATGGATCATATAACAGTGTCTTCCAGCCATCACGGGATGGATCATATAACAGTGTCTTCCAGCCATCACGTGATGGATCATATAACAGTGTCTTCCAGCCATCACGTGATGGATCATATAACAGTGTCTTCCAGCCATCACGTGATGGATCATATAACAGTGTCTTCCAGCCATCACGTGATGGATCATAAACATGTTTTCCAGCCATCACGGGAAGGATCATATAACAGTGTCTTCCAGCCATCACGGGAAGGATCATATAACAGTGTCTTCCAGCCATCACGGGAAGGATCATATAACAGTGTCTTCCACTCATCACGTGATGGATCAAAATAACAGTGGTCTTCCAGCCATCACGTGATGGATCATATAACAGTGTCTTCCAGCCATCACGGGAAGGATCATATAACAGTGTCTTCCAGCCATCACGGGAAGGATCATATAACAGTGTCTTCCAGCCATCACGGGAAGGATCATATAACAGTGTCTTCCAGCCATCACGGGATGGATCATATAACAGCTGCATCCCACAACATACCTCACACTAGTACAAGTAAAATAATGTAGAACTCACTAGAACAAGTACCATGGTGTACAACTCACTAGCACAAGTATCACAATGTACAACTCACTAGCACAAGTATCACAATGTACAACTCACTAGCACAAGTACCATGATGTACAACTCACTAGCACAAGTACCATGATGTACAACTCACTAGCACAAGTACCATGATGTACAACTCACTACCACAAGTACCATGGTGCACAACTCACTAGCACAAATACCATGGTATACAACTCACTAGCACAAGTACCATAGTGTACAACTCACTAGCACAAGTACTATGGTGTACAACTCACTAGCACAAGTACCATGTTGTACAACTCATTAGCACAAGTACCATGGTGTACAATTCACTAGTACAAGTACCATGATGTGTAACTCACTAGCACAAGTACCATAATGTACAACTCACTAGCACAAGTACCATGATGTACAACTCACTAGCACAAGTACCATGATGTACAACTCACTAGCACAAATACCATGGTGCACAACTCACTAGCACAAATACCATGGTATACAACTCACTAGCACAAGTACCATAGTGTACAACTCACTAGCACAAGTACTATGGTGTACAACTCACTAGTACAAGTACCATGGTGCACAATTCACTAGCACAAGTACCATGGTGTACAACTCACTAGTACAAGTACCATGGTGTACAACTCACTAGTACAAGTACCATGGTGCATAATTAACTAGCACAAGTACCATGGTGTAAAACTCACCAGAACAAGTATCATGGTGTACAACTCACTAGAAAAAGTACCATGGTGTACAACTCACCAGAACAAGTACCATGGTGTACAACTCATCAGAACAAATACCATGCTGTACAACTCACCATAACAAGTACCATGGTGTACAACTCACCAGAAAAAGTTATACGGTGTACAACTCACCAAAACAAGTACCATGGTGTACAACTCACTAGTACAAGTACCATGGTGTACAACTCATTATTACAAGTACCATGGTATACAACTCACTAGTACAAGTACCATGGTGCACAACTCACTAGGACAAGTACTATGGTGTACGACTCAGTAGTAGAAATACCATGGTGTACAACTCACTAGTACAAGTACCATGGTGTACAACTCACTAGTACAAGTACCATGATGTAAAACTCACCAGAACATGTACTATGGTGTACAACTCACTAGAAAAAGTACCATGGTGTACGACTCATAAGAACAAGTACCATGGTGAACAACTCACCAAAACAAGAACCAAGGTGTACAACTCACCAGAACAAGTGCGATGGTGTACAACTCATCAGAACAAGTACCAAGGTGTACAACTCACCAGAACAAGTACCATGATGTACAACTCACCAGAACAAATACCATGGTGTAAAACTCATCAGAACAAGTACCATGGTGTACAACTCATCAGAACAAATACCATGGTGTACAACTCACCAGAACAAATACCATGGTGTACAACTCACCATAACAAGTACCATGGTGTACAACTCACCAAAACAAGAACCAAGGTGTACAACTCACCAGAACAAGTGCGATGGTGTACAACTCATCAGAACAAGTACCATGATGTACAACTCACCAGAACAAATACCATGGTGTAAAACTCATCAGAACAAGTACCATGGTGTACAACTCATCAGAACAAATACCATGGTGTACAACTCACCAGAACAAATACCATGGTGTACAACTCACCATAACAAGTACCATGGTGTACAACTCACTAGAACAAGGACCATGGTGTGCAACTCACTAGAACAAGTACCATGGTGTACAACTCACTAGTACAAGTACCATGGTGTAAAACTCAACAGAACAAGTACCATGGTGTACAACTCACCAGAACAAGTACCATGTTGTACAACTCATCAGAACAAGTACCATGGTGTACAACTCAACAGAACAAGTACCATTGTGTACAACTCACCATAAAAAGTACCATGGTGTACAACTCACCAAAACAAGTACCATGGTGAACAACTCACTAGAAAAAGTACCATGGTGTACAACTCACCAGAACAAGTACCATGGTGTACAACTCACTAGAAACAGTACCATGGTGTATAACTCACCAGAACAAGTACCATGGTGTACAACTCATCAGAACAAATACCATGGTGTACAACTCACCATAACAAGTACCATGGTGTACAACTCACCAGAAAAGTACCAAGGTGTACAACTCACCAATACAAGTACCATGGTGTACAACTCACTAGTACAAGTACCATGGTGTACAACTCATTATTACAAGTACCATGGTGTACAACTCACTAGTACAAGTACCATGGTGCCCAGCTCACTAGGACAAGTACCATGGTGTAAAACTCACTAGTACAAGTACCATGGTGTACAACTCACTAGTACAAGTACCATGATGTAAAACTCACCAGAACAAGTACTATGGTGTACAACTCACTAGAACAAGTACCATGATGTGCAACTCATTATAATAAGTACCATGGTGTACAACTCACCAGAACAAGTATCATGGTGTACAACTGACCAGAACAAATACCATGGTGTACAACTCACCATAACAAGTACCATGGTGTACAACTCACTAGAACAAGTACCATGGTGTGCAACTCACTAGAACAAGTACCATGGTGTACAACTCACTAGTACAAGTACCATGGTGTAAAACTCAACATAACAAGTACCATGGTGTACAACTCACCAGAACAAGTACCACGTTGTACAACTCATCAGAACAAGTACCATGGTGTACAACTCAACAGAACAAGTACCATTGTGTACAACTCACCAGAAAAAGTACCATGGTGTACAACTCACCAAAACAAGTACCATGGTGAACAACTCACCAAAACAAGTACCATGGTGTACAACTCACTAGAAAAAGTACCATGGTGTACAACTCACCAGAACAAGTACCATGGTGTACAACTCATCAGAACAAATACCATGGTGTACTACTCACCATAACAAGTACCATGGTGTACAACTCACCAGAAAAAGTACCAAGGTGTACAACTCACCAATACAAGTACCATGGTGTACAACTCACTAGTACGAGTACCATGGTGTACAACTCATTATTACAAGTACCAAGGTTTACAACTCACTAGTACAAGTACCATGGTGCCCAACTCACTAGGACAAGTACCATGGTGTAAAACTCACTAGTACAAGTACCATGGTGTATAACTCACTAGTACAAGTACCATGGTGTACAACTCACTAGTACAAGTACCATGATGTAAAACTCACCAGAACAAGTACTATGGTGTACAACTCACTAGAACAAGTACCATGATGTGCAACTCATTATAATAAGTACCATGGTGTACAACTCACCAGAACAAGTATCATGGTGTATAACTGACCAGAACAAGTACCATGGTGTACAACTCACCAGAACAAGTACCATGGTGTACAACTCACCAGAACAAGTATCATGGTGTACAACTCACCAGAACAAGTATCATGGTGTACAGCTCACTAGCCCATCAATAATGACCTCTAACAAAAACGGTCTACGCAACACAGTGTTGTAGTTACAAACATTCAAGGACAAACACAATACAACTTTAGTATAAACTTGAGTTAACAGAGTTGGACAAATGCTAAATATATTCGACAATTAGAATGTAAAAGCTATCCTCTTCCTCAGACTGAGTTCTAACAGTAAACAAACATAAAACACTAATAATATGACAAGATATAAACTTTCCTTTAACAGAGCGTCTCTGATTGCTGGTGAAAGGATAAATGTCTGAGATTTCCCAGACACTGTAACCCTTACCTGTTTAACACATTCCAGTAAAATAATAATCTATGTGGATAGTGTTAAAGGCCTCACTTCAGACTGTAAAATTAAGTCACTATAAAAAAAAATCCAAGACTCCGCCGGGAGTCGAACCCGAGTCTGCTGCTTTAAAGGCAGCCGTGCTGACCGCTGCACCACAGAGTCGTAATGTTTAGAGAAGGAGTTTTACTATATAGCTCAACGGTAGTGTTGGCAAAGTAATGAATTTTATTAGAGGCCTGGTTTCTGGTTCTGTTGGCACCCACCTTGACGGTACTAGTGACCAGTACTTTTCTCCCTGCTGGTACCAACGTGTAGGGTACTAGTGACCAGTACTTCTCTCCCTGCTAGCACCAACATGGAGTATACTAGTGAAAAGTGCTTACCTACCTGATAGCACCAACACAGAGGGTACTAGTGACTAGCGCTTCTCACCTTGCTATCACCAACGTGGAGGGTACTAGTTACCAGTGCTTCCCTCTCTGCTAGCACCAACATGGAGGGTACTAGTTACAAGCGCTTCTCACCCTGCTAGCACTAACGTGGAGGGTGCTAGTTACCACTACTTCCCTCCTTGCTGGTACTAACATGTAGGGGACTAGTTACCACGGTTTCCCTCCTTGCTGGCACTAAACAGGGAAAGGGTAAAAATGTGTTCAGTGCTTTTTTCCCTTGCTAAAAACCCAACTTTGGAAATACTAGGCCCAGGGGCTTCTCCCCCCTCCCTTAGCACCAACACGAAGGGTACTAGTGACTAGCGCTTCCCCACCCTGCAATCCCCCAAACGTGGAGAAAAACTTTTGCCCCAATGCTTCCTCCCTGCTGGGCACCAACATGGAGAGAAACTAGCGACAAGAACGAAAAATTTACAAGACTAGCTGACCCCAACATAAAAGGGAAATAGTTAAAGGGGGAAAGGGAAACCCCTAACCGGGGGGAAGAACTCAGTCAGGGTGCAAAAAACAAAGTCAACATTTTCTGTAACCCCAAATCAAAAACGGGTTTTTCCCTTAAAAGGGCCTCTTTAGGAAAAATGGAAATGACAATAAAGGGATAAAAGGGTTGCATAAACAGGGAAAATGAAATTTTTAAATAAAGGTGAAACCTTAAAAAGAATTTTGGGTTATGGTGAACTAAAAAAATTTGGCGAACTAAAAAGGAAAAATTTTTAATTGATGGTTTTAAAGGTAAGCTACAAGTGTGAAACTGCAAGTGATGGTTTAATATTAACTACAAGTTTTTGAACAAACAAGGGGTAAATTTTTCAAGGAGGGTTTTTAAGGGTAAACTACAAGTGTTAATTTTAAAACTGAGGGTTTTAAAGGGTTTAAATACAAGGGGGAAACCCTGAAAAGAGGATGCTTTAAAAGTAAACAAAAGGGTGTGAACTTAAAGTTTGAACAAAGTGTGAACTAAAAGGGTATAACTACAAGTTGAACTAAAAAAGAAATTGAACTACAAGTGTGAACTACAAGTTAAAACAAACAAGTGTAACTACAAGTGTAAACTTCAATTTTTGAACTACAAGTATGAACACAAGTGGAAACAAAAATTTTTAAAATTAAAGTGGGGAAACTAACAAGTGTGAACAAAAAAAGTTGAACTAAAATTTTGGAACAACAATGTGAACTAAAAAAGTGTGAACAAACCAAGGGGTAAACTACCCCCGTAAATTTTAAAAGTGTAGACTAAGTGTAAAATTTCAAGTGTAAAATTTAACAAGGTGAACAAACATGTGTGAACTACAAGTGGGGAAATTTACAAGTGGGGAATTTCAAGTAATCTTTTTAAGGTAAAACAAAAAAGTGTAAACTACAGGTATGGTTGAAGGTGAACTTACAAAGTTTTCCAACCTACAAGTGTAAACTCAAGTTGAACTTCAAGTGTGAACCCTTTGGTTAACTACAAGTGTGAACTACAAGGGGAAAACACAGTGTGAACTAAAATGGAACACAAGCTAACAAAATGTAAACTACAAGTGTAACTACTTGTGAACTTCAAGTGAACTACAAGTTGAACTACTTTTGAACGCAGGGGAAATACAAGTGAAAAAAAAGTTAACTACATGTTGCTACAATTGAACTACAAATTGAACAAAATGTAAACCAAGTGGAACTACAAGTTGAATTTTCAAGTTGAACAAAGTGGAACTACAATTTTAACTGCAAGGTGAACACAAGTGTAAAACTCAAGTGTAACTACAAGGGAATTTCAATGGAACTACATTTTAACTAAAAGGTAAAACGCAAGTGTAAACAAAAAGTGTTAATATAATGTGAACTACTTTGGTAAAGTTCAAGTGATCTTTTTAAGGGTGAACACAAGTGAACTACGAGTGTGAACTACAAGTTGAACTCAAGTGTAAATTATATGTTTTAACTACATGTGTGAACTACAAGTTTGAACTAAAATTGACTTCAAGGTTGAGCTACAAGTTGAAATGAAAGTTGAACTACAAGTGTGAACTAAAATGAAACTACATGTGTGAAGAAACAAGTGTAAAACTCAAGTGTGAACTTGAATGTGAACTAAAAGTGTGACCTACAATGTGAACTAAAAGGGGTTTACAAAAAAGTGTGAACTAAAAGTGTGAACTACAAGTGCGAACACAAGTGGAACTAAAAGTGGATCTACATTTGTAACCCAATGTGAACTCAAGTGTGAACTAACAAGTGTGAACACAAGTGTGAACTTCAAGGTAAACTACAAGGGAAACTACAATGTGAACGGGCAAGTGGAACTAAAATGTGAACTACAAAATGAACTACAATTTAAATTTCAAGGATCTTTTTAAGGGAACTACAAGGGGTAACAACAGGGAGGGGTTAAGGTAAAATACAATTAACTACAAGTGGAATACAAGTGTGAACTACAAGTGGATACAAGGGGTAAACCAAGTGACACAAGTGGGAACTACAAGTGTGAACTACAAGTGCGAACTTCAAGTGTAACTACAAGTGTGAACTACAAGTGTAAAACTACAATGTAACTACAAGGGAAACTACAAGGTGAACTCAATTACAACTACTGTGTGAACACAAGTGTGAACAAAAAGGGGCAAACCAATTTGAACTACAAGTGTGAACCCCAATTGTAACACAAGGGGGGGGGGGTTTAACTAAAAGTTGAACACAATTAACAAAACCAAGTGTGAACTACAAGTGAGGTTAGGAAAACTTCAATAAAATACAATGGATCGTTTAAAGGGGAACTAAAAATTGAACTACAAGTTGAACAAATTTAAATACTTGTGAACTACAATGGAACTACAATGTAACTTCAAGTTGAATACAAGTGTGAACAAACAATAACCAAGTATAAACACAGGTTGTGAACTAAAGTTGAACAAAAATGTAAAGTTCAAGTTTCGTTAAAGGGTAACACAATTGGAACTACAATGGAACTACAAGTGAAAACTACAAGTGGGAACTACAAGTGGAACTACATGTGGAACTACATGTGTGAACTCATGTTTGAACTACAAGTTGAACTTCAAGGGAAACTACAAGTGTGAACTGCAAGGTGAACTACAATTTGAACATAAGGGGAAACTGCATGTGTGAACTACAAGTGGAACTACAAGTGTGAACTTAAAAAGTGGAACACAAGTTTTCCTACAATTTTAAACACAAGTGTGAACTTCAAGTGTAACTACAATGTGAACAAAAAGTGTGAGCCACAAGTGTGAACACAATGGGAAACTACAAGTGTATACACAATGTGAACTAAAATGGGGAACTATAAGTGTGAACATAAGTGTGAAGTACAAGAGTGAACAAAAATGTGAACAAGTGTGAACTAAAAGTGGAACTACAAGTGGAGCTACAAGGTGAGCTACAAGGGAACTAAAAATGTGAAACAAGGGGTAACACAAGGTGAACTAAAATGTGAACTACATGTGCAATACATGTTAAAACTCAAGTGTGAACTAAAATGTGAACTTCAAGTGGAACACAAGGTAAACTAAAATGTGGAACTGCAATTTGTGAACTACAATGTGAACTATAAGGTGAACTACAATGTAAAGTTCAAGTGATCTTTTCAAGGTGAACTACAATTTTAACCAAGTGAAACTACAAGGGGGAACTACAATGGAACTACATGGGGTAACCACATGTGAACTAAAAATTTTTTAACTACAAGTGTGAACTTCAAGTTGAACTACAAGTGTGAACTGCAAGTGGAACTACAAGGGGTGAACATAAGTGTGAACACATGTGGAGCTCAAGTGTAACTACAAGGGGAAACTTAACGTAAACTCAATCTGACCCCTACAAGTGTGAACTACAAGTGTAACTCAATTTGGGAACTACAATTGAATACAAAAGTGAACCAAAAATGTGAACTACAATTTTGAACTCAAGTGTGAATTTGCAAGTGTAAACTACAAGTGTAAACTACAGGTGAACTACAAGTGTGAACTACAAGGGAACTTCAAGTGTGAAGTACAAGTGTGAACAAAAATGGAACAAGTTGAACTACAAGTGTGAACTACAAATGTGAACTACAAGTGTGGCTAAAAAGGGTTTAAAACTAAAGTTTTTCACAAGGTTTAACACAATTTAACTACAAGTGTGAACTACAAAAATGGAACCCATGTTTTAACAAATGTGAACTACAAGTGTTTTTAACAAAAGTGGAACAAAAAAGTGTGAACTTCAAGTGTAACTACAACGGAACTAAAGTAACTGCAATGTGAACTACAAGTTTGAATTTCAAGGTGAACTTCAAGTGTGAACTAAAAGTGTGAACTACAAGTGTGAACGACAATTTGGAACTACAATGGAACTAAAAGTGTGAACACATGTGTAAAACAAGTTGAACTACAAGTTGAATTCAATGTGAACTAAAAGGTGAACAACAAGTTGAATTCAAGGGGAAAACTACATGGTGAACTCCAAGCGGAACTACAAGTGTGAACTACAAACGAAAACTACAATGTGAACTACAAGTGGAACTTCAAGTTGAAAACAAGTGTGAACTACAAGTGTGAACTGCAAGTGTGAATTTTACAAGGTGAACTACAATGTGAACAAACATGTGGACTCCAAGTGTAACTACAAGGAAACTACAAGTGGAACACAAGGTGTGAACATCAAGTGGAACACAAGTGTAACTACAAGTGTGAACTGCAATTGTGAACTACAAGTGGGGACCTAAAATTGTGAACTGCAAGGTAAAGTTCAAGTGATCGTTTAAGGTAACACAATGTAACTACAAGTGAAACTAAAATGTGAACTGAAAGGGGTTGAACTACAAGTGTGAAAACAAAGTGTGAACTACAAGTGTAAACTGGTGAACTACAAGTGTGAACACAGGGGGGGAACTAAATGTGTAAAGTACATGTGGAACTACAAGTGTGAACACAAGTGTGAACTTCAAGTGTGAACTACAGTGTGAACACAAGTGTAACCAAGTATAACTACAAGTGGAACTATAAGTTGAACCAAGTAAATTTCAAGTGATCGTTAAAGGTGAACTAAAAGTGTGAACTAAAAGGTGAACTACAAGTTGAACTACAAGTGGAACTACAAGTGTGAACACGTTAAACTAATGTGGAACAAACAAGTTTTGAACACAATGTAAATTTCAAGTTGAAACTACAATTGTGAACGCAATTAAACTACAAGTGTGAACTATAAGGGGAAACTGCAGTGTAAACTACAAGTGTGAACTACAAGTGTAACTTAAAGTTTTTAACTACAAGTGTGACCTAAAAGTGTGAACCCTACAAGTGGAACTTCAATGTGAACTAAAAGTTGAACACAAGTGGACCAAAAAATTGAACTACAAGTGTGAACACAATGTAAATCAATGGAACTACAATGTGAACTATAAGTTGAACATCAAGTGTGAATAAAGATAAACTACAAATGTAAAATTAAACTACAATGTAACTACAATGTGAGCACAAGGGTGAGCTACAAGGGTGAACTAAAAATGTGAACTACAAGTGTGAACACAAGTGTAACTACAAGGTGAACTACATGTGCAAATTTTACATGTGTGAACTACAAGTGTGAACTAAAGGGGGGAAGTTAATGGTTGAACTACAATGGGGAACTACAAGTGTGAACGGGCAAGTGGGGGAACTAAAAAGGGTGGGGGAACTATAAGTTGAACTACAAGTTAAAAGTTCAAGTGACGTTCGGGGGGGGGTGAACTACAAGTGTGAATTTAAAAGTGAATTTAAAATGTGAACTACAAGTGTAACTACATGGTAAACCAATTTGTGAACTACAAGTTTGAATACAAAGTGGGGCTTAAGTGTGAATAAAGTGTGAAAAAAGTGGAACACAAGGTAAAATAAGTGTAATAAGGGGGGAGCAAACAATGTAACTAAAAGGGGGTGAACTTAAAGGGGTGAACTAAAGTCGACCAAACAAGTGTGAATAAAAGTGAAAAATTCAAGGGGGGAAACTACAAGTGTGAACTACAAGGGGAACCACAAGTGTAAAAAGGGAACTACAATTGAACTGCAAGTGTGAACTACAAGTGAAACTACAGTGTGAACTACAAGTGGAACAAAATTTTGGAACTTCAAGGGGAAATACAATGTGAACTACAAATGTGAACAAGGTGAACTACAAGGGTAACTACAATGGAACTACAAGTGTGAGCTACAAGTGTGAACAAAAAGTGTGAACTACAAGTGTGAACTAAAAGTGGAACACAAGTGGAACTACATTGTGAACCCATGTGTGAACTACAAGTGTGAACTACAAGTGAAACACAATGTGAACTCCCATTGAATTTCAAGTGTGAATACAACTGTGAACTACAAGGGAACTGCAAGTGTGAACTAAAATTTTAAATTTCAAGTGTGAACTTCAAGTGTGAACTACAAGTGTGAACTACACGTGGAACGACAATGTGAACTACAAGTGTGTTTTAAAAGTGTGAACTACTGTGTGAACTCAAGTGTGAACTACAAGTTGAACTTCAAGTGTGAACTACAAGTGTGAACTACAATGTAAATTACAATGTAACTACATTTGTGAACTGCAAGCTGAACTACAAGGTGAACTACAAGCAAACTACAAGTGTGAACTAAATTTTAAACTCAAGTGGAACTACAAGTGTAACTACAAGTGTGAACGCAATGGCTACAAGTGTGAACTAAAAAGTGGAACTCATGTGTGTACCCAATGTGAACTACAAGTGAAACTACAATGGAACTACAAGTGTGAAATCAAGTGTGAACAAACAATGTGAACTACAAGTGGAACACAAGTGTGAATTTACAAGTGTAAATCAAGTGACGTTTAAGGTGAATACAAGTGTGAACACAAGTGTGAACTACAATGTGAACGGGAAGTGAAACTACAATTGAAATACAGTGTAACTACAAGGGGTAAATACAGTGTGAAATACAAGTGGAACTAAAGTGTAAAACTACAAGGTGAACTAAATGGAACTAAAATTTTAAAAACTTAAAATGATCTTTTAAGGTGAAATCAATGTGAACACATGTTGAATACAAGTGTGAACTACAATGTAACTAAAAGTGTGAACTAAATGTAAAAATACAAAGCAAACTTCAAGTGTGAACACAAGCGGAACTACGAGTGTGAACACAATGTGAAACAAGTGTAAACACGAGTGTGAACTACAATGTGAACTACAATTGAACTACAAGTGAGGGTGTGAGGTAAATTTCAAGTAAAAATATAAGGGGAAATACTGGACAGTAGGTGCACAAAGTTTCTGTTGCTAATTCACATTTTACCTTTGCTCCCTTCACTTTGTTACTCTCTGCCCTTCATCATTTTTTACCCCTGTTGTCCTTCATCATTTTTATTTCTGTTGTCCTTCATCATTTTTACTTCCCTTTTCTGCCCTTCATCGTTACCCCCTGTTGCTCCTTCATCATTTTCTCTTTCCCTTCACATTGTTACCTGTTGTCCTTCATCATTTTTTACTCTTTTGCTCCTTCTTCATTGTTCTCTGTTGCCCCTTTCATCATTGTTACTCTTTTTCTTTTTCATCATTGTTACTCTTTTTCCCTTCATCATTTTTTACTCTGTTGCCCCTTCGTCTTTGTTGTTTCTTTTCTCCTTCATCATTGTACTCGTTGCTCCTTCATATTGTTACTCTTTTTGCCCCCTTCATCATTGTTTGTCTGTTGCTCCTTCTCATTGTTACTCTGTTGCTCCTTTCGTCATTGTTGCTCTGTTTGCTCCTTAAACCCTTGTTATCTTTGCTCCTTCTCTTGTTACTTTTGTTGCTCCTTCTCATTGTTTACTCTGTTGCTCCTTCACATTGTTACTCTTTTGTTTCCTTCACATTTTTACCTATTTTCACTACCTTTTTCATCTTTTCTTCCTTTTTGTTATTAAAATTATTTTTTTTTTTTTTGAAAACTAACATAATTTCGTCACATCAAAACATTTTTTCCCCCCTTTTGATCACCCCCTGACAACACCTCACCTACCAGATCACACCTGCTAACCCCCCCCTATCCATGATCACACCTAAATAACACCTCACCTATCCATGATCCCCTGACAACCCCCCTCACCATCCAGATCACACCTGACAAAACCTCACCAATCCATGATCAACCTGCAACCCCCCTATCCATGATCCCACCTGCCCCAACCCCCTACTTATATATACACCCCTAAATATATATTTTTAACCCCTATAACCCCCCACCTTTTTATATCCACCTTTTTTTTTAAAAACCTACCATGTCCACCAACAAAATTTTAATATAATTTTGAGAATATTCCCCATGACCACATATGACACCTCACCTACCATATCACACCTGACTAACACCTCACCTATCCATAATAACCCCCTGACAAAACCCTCACCTATCCATGATCACACCGACTGAACACCTCCTTTTTCCTTTCACTGTGGGGGAAAATTTCAATGAAAGTACGATATAGTAACCATAGTTTTCATTCCCGGCACTAGTTAAGGGTTTAGGGTAATCAAGCTCCCGCTTTTCCCCCCTTTTTTCCCCCTCCCTGAAAGTGATAGTTTTGACTGCCGCGCTTGTTAAGGTGGGTCAGTCTAGCCCCCTATCCCTTCCCCTCCCTCTTCCCCCCCCCCCCCCGAAGGTGACGGTGGGGCTCTGGTAAAAAACATAACACTCGACTCACACCCCAACACACATAAGTACTCCCTACCTTGTATTCTAGGGATTTTTGGAAAAAAAAGCTTCACTTTTGCCCAAATAAAAATTTAGCCCCCTTTAAAATTTTGCCAGCTGATTTGAAATAATCCCCAGCTTTTGAGTATTGTACTTGCCATGGAGAGTGATTATTTAAGCAGTGGGTAACCTGTCTATCTTTTCAGCTTGGATGACAGTGAGGGTCACCTGTCAATCAACGAGAAGAACAGGAGACGGACTAACGTCCTGGAGACGTCCCATTTTGGATTTAATTACCTGTGCACCTGTATGAAATTGCAGGACGTAACCCCACATCATTGCAGCGGTAAAGAACCTGCTTTCCTGTCATCGGGATACTACTCAAGGCTCTATCTACTGTGAAGAACTAGCCAGTGGGTCGTAACCAACACCTGCGACCCCCCCCCCATCATCAGCAACGGCTACGATTTCAACAACACAGTGTCACCAACACCAGACACCCCTATACATATTAGCGTTGAATTCAGTTATCATTTATATTTTTCATTTTTCATTTTCTTTAATGTAGGATTAATATTTCATATTTAAGTTTCAGTCAGCATCAAAACAGTTTATTCCACCTTTGATCACACCTGACAAACACCTCACCTATCCATGATCACACCTGACTGACACCTCACTTATCCATGATCACACCTGACACCTCACCTATCCATGATCACACCTGACTGACACCTCACTTATCCATGATCACACCTGACTGACACCTCACCTATCCATGATCACACCTGACTGACACCTCACCTATCCATGATCACACCTGACTTACACCTCACCTATCCATGATCACACCTGACTGACACCTCACCTATCCATGATCACACCTGACTGACACCTCACCTATCCATGATCACACCTGACTAACACCTCACCTATCCATGATCACACCTGACTAACACCTCACTATGATGAATGAATTTATACCAGTTCATTCATCATAGTGAACATCAGTGTTGTTTTTGTATGTTTTCATTCTTGATAGTGAACATTAATGTTGTTCCTGCATGTGTTTATTCATCATAGTGAACATAAACCTTGTTCTTGGAGGTGATAGCCACTTATTGCATGTATATAATATAAAAATATATATAATATATATATATATATATATAATATATATATATAATATATATATATAATATATATATATATATTCATGTCTATACAGATGCTCAAATGTTCCTAAATACTTATATGCATTAAAAAATTATACAAAAATAAATAACCCGCACATATGATACTGAAACTTAAGGACTTTTGAGTCCTACGAGGATCATTAACTAGTCACTACCAGGATCATTAACTAGTCACTACCAGGATCATTAACTAGTCACTACCAGGATCATTAACTAGTCACTACCAGGATCATTAACTAGTCACTACCAGGATCATTAACTAGTCACTACCAGGATCATTAACTAGTCACTACCAGGATCATTAATTAGTCACTACCAGGAACATTAACTAGTCACTACCAGGATCACTAACTAGTCACTTCCAGGATCATTAACTAGTCACTACCAGGATCATTAACTAGTCACTACCAGGATCATTAACTAGTCACTACCAGGATCATTAACTAGTCACTACCAGGATCATTAACTAGTCACTTCCAGGATCATAACTAGTCACTACCAGGATCATTAACTAGTCACTACCAGGATCATTAACTAGTCACTTCCAGGATCATTAACTAGTCACTACCAGGATCATTAACTAGTCACTTCCAGGATCATTAACTAGTCACTACCACGATCATTAACTAGTCACTACCTGGATCATTAACTAGTCACTACCAGGATCATTAACTAGTCACTACCAGGATCATTAACTAGTCAGTACCAGGATCATTAACTGGTCACTACCAGGATCATTAACTAGTCACTACCAGGATCATTAACTAGTCACTACAAGGATCACTGACTAGTCACTACCAGGACCATTGACTAGTCACTACCATGATCATTAACTAGTCACTACCAGGATCATTAACTAGTCACTACCAGAATCATTACCTAGTTACTACCAGGGTCATTAACTAGTCACTACCAGGATCACTAACTGGTCACTACCAGGATCATTAACTAGTCACTACCAGGATCATTAACTAGTCACTACCAGGATCATTAACTAGTCACTGCCAGTATCATTAGCTAGTCACTTCCAGGATCATTATCTAGTCACTACCAGGATCATTAACTAGTCACTACCAGGATCATTAACTAGTCACTACCAGGATCATTAACTAGTCACTACCAGGATCATTAACTAGTCACTACCAGGATCATTAACTAGTCACTACCAGGATTATTAACTAGTCACTACCAGGATCATTAACTAGTCACTAGCAGGATCATAAAGTAGTCACTACCAGGATCATTAACTAGTCGCTACGACTATCATTAACTAGTCACTACCAGAATCATTAACTAGTCACTGCAAGGATCATTAACTAGCCACACACAGGATCATTAACTAGTCACTACCAGGATCATTAACTAGTCACTACCAAGATCATTGACTAGCCACTACCAGGATCATTAACTAGTCACTACCAGGATCATTAACTAGTCACTACCAGGATCATTAACTAGTCACTACCAGGATCATTAACTAGTCAGTACCAGGATCATTAACTAGTCACTACCATGATCATTAAATAGTCACTAGCAGGATCATTAACTAGTTACTACCTGGATCATTAATTAGTCACTACCAGGATCATTAGCTAGTCACTAGCAGGATCATTAACTAGTCACTACCAGGATCATTAACTAGTCACTACCATGATCATTGACTATCCACTACCAGGATCATTAACTAGTCACTACCTGGATCATTAACTAGTCACTACAGGATCATTAACTAGTCACTACCAGGATCATTAACTAGTCAGTACCAGGATCATTAACTAGTCACTACCATGATCATTAACTAGTCACTACCAGGATCATTAACTAGTCACTACAAGGATCATTAACTAGTTACTACCTGGATCATTAATTAGTCACTACCAGGATCATTAACTAGTCACTACCAGGATCATTAACTAGTAACTACCAGGATCATTGACTAGTCACTACCATGATCATTAACTAGTCACTACCAGGATCATTAACTAGTCACTACCAGGATCATTACCTAGTTATTACCAGGGTCATTAACTAGTCACTACCAGGATCACTAACTAGTCACTACCAGGATCATTAACTAGTCACTACCATGATCATTAACTAGTCACTACCAGGATCATTAACTAGTCACTACCAGGATCATTAACTAGTCACTGCCAGTATCATTAGCTAGTCACTTCCAGGATCATTATCTAGTCACTACCAGGATCATTAACTAGTCACTACCAGGATCATTAACTAGTCACTACCAGGATCATTAACTAGTCACTACCAGGATCATTAACTAGTCACTACCAGGATCATTAACTAGTCACTACCAGGATTATTAACTAGTCACTACCAGGATCATTAACTAGTCACTAGCAGGATCATTAACTAGTCACTTCCAGGATCATTAACTAGTCGCTACCACTATCATTAACTAGTCACTACCAGAATCATTAACTAGTCACTACAAGGATCATTAACTAGCCACACCCAGGATCATTAACTAGTCACTACCAGGATCATTAACTAGTCACTACCAAGATCATTCACTAGCCACTACCAGGATCATTAACTAGTCAGTACCAGGATCATTAACTAGTCACTACCATGATCATTAAATACTCACTACCAGGATCATTAACTAGTTACTACCTGTATCATTAATTAGTCACTACCAGGATCATTAACTAGTCACTAGCAGGATCATTAACTAGTCACTACCAGGATCATTAACTAGTCACTACCATGATCATTGACTATCCACTACCAGGATCATTAACTAGTCACTACCTGGATCATTAACTAGTCACTACAGGATCATTAACTAGTCACTACCAGGATCATTAACTAGTCACTACCAGGATCATTAACTAGTCACTACCAGGATCATTAACTAGTTACTACCTGGATCATTAATTGGTCACTACCAGGATCATTAACTAGTCACTACCAGGATCATTAACTAGTAACTACCAGGATCATTAACTAGTCACTGCCAGGATCATTGACTAGTCACTACCAGGATCATTAACTAGTCACTACCAGGATCATTAACTAGTCACTACCAGGATCATTAACTAGTCATTACCAGGATCATTAACTAGACACTACCAGGAACATTAACTAGTCACTACCAGGATCATTAAGTAGTCACTACCAGGATCATTAACTAGTCACTTCCAGGATCATTAACTAGTCACTACCATAATCATTAACTAGTCACTACCAGGATCATTAACTAGTTATTACCAGGATCATTAACTAGTCACTACCAGGAACATTAACTAGTCACTACCAGGATCATTAAGTAGTCACTACCAGGATCATTAACTAGTCACTACCAAGATCATTAAGTAGTCACTACCAGAATCATTAACTAGTCACTACCATTATCATTAACTAGTCACTACCAGGATCATTAAGTAGTCACTACCAGGATCATTAAGTAGTCACTACCAGGATCATTAAGTATTCACTACCATGATCATTAACTAGTCACTACCAGGATCATTAACTAGTCACTACCAGTATCATTAGCTAATCACTACCAGTATCATTAACTGGTCACTACCAAGATCATTAACTAGTCACTTCCAGGATCATTAACTAGTCACTACCAGGATCATTAACTAGTCACTACCAGGATCATTAACTAGTTACTACCAGGATCATTAACTAGTCACTACCAGGATCATAAACTAGTCACTACCAGGCTCATTAACTAGTCACTACCAGGCTCATTAACTAGTCACTTCCAGTATCATTAGCTTGTCACTACCAGTATCATTAACTAGTCACTACCAAGATCATTAACTAGTCACTACCAGGTTCATTAACTAGTCACTACCAGGATCATTAACTAGTCACTACCAGGATCATTAACTAGTCACTACTAGGATCATTAACTAGTCACTACCAGGATCATTAACTAGTCACTACCAGAATCATTAACTAGTCACTACCAGGATCATTAACTAGTCACTACCAGGATCATTAACTAGTCACTACCAGGATCAATAACTAGTCACTACCAGGATTATTGACTAGTCACTACCAGGATCATTAAGTAGTCACTACCAGGATCATTAACTAGTCACTACCAGGATCATTAACTAGTCACTACCAGGATCATTAACTAGTCACTACCAGGATCATTGACTAGTCACTACCAGGATCATTAACTAGTCACTACCAGGATCATTAACTAGTCATTACCAGGATCATTAACCAGTCTCTACCAGGAACATTAACTAGTCACTACCAGGATCATTAACTAGTCACTACCAGGATCATTGACTAGTCACTACCAGGATCATTTAAATAGTCACTACCAGGATCATAAACTAGTCAGTACCAGGATCATTAACTAGTCAGTACCAGGATCATTAACTAGTTACTACCAGGATCAATAACTAGTTATTACCAGGATCATTACCTAGTCACTACCAGGAACATTAACTAGTCACTACCAGGATCATTAAGTAGTCACTACCAGGATCAATAACTAGTCACTACCAGGATCATTGACTAGTCACTACCAGGATCATTAACTAGTCACTACCAGGATCATTAGCCTCCGATTTCACAAACTCGGCTTACATGCTGCACGGACTTTGATCTCTCTCAAACTCTCTTCCTGTGAAATCTCCTGCTCTTTGCCTTCTCTATATTTCCAGTCTAACAAATCTTAACTCTCTTCGTTCCTTAGATAAACTTACTTTTCATCACAATACCTTGATAAATTAGACACATGTGCAACTCTTGGGTATCTTTAATGAGGAAACCTTTCGCCACACAGTGGCTTCATCAGTCCATACAAAGGAGAATCGCGAAGAATAGGAGGAGAATGAGGTAATCAGCCCCTCAACCTTGAGTAGATGTGGTCTGTCCATCAATCTTGATGGACTGACATGTGTCTAATTTATCAACGTGTCAGTTCTCTGAACCATTTATCCACAATACCTTGCATAACCCTGTATAACACTCCATTACAAAGTACAGTTTCTCACAACACTGTCACATTACACTATTATAGCACCACAGTTTGGCACTTCACTAAGCATTTGCTAGTGAAGACGCTAGCCCAGACTTCGCCTTTCTGGTCTTGTAAGAAATCATCCCTACGATAACAACACTGTCCTCTAATTATTATTGTATTAAAAGACACAAGCGTTAAGCTTTATATGGGTCATCGACATGACCATATCTCTGATCTTGTAGTTTCTTCCATACATTAGCATAACTATATTTCTACTATCATTCTACTCACTCTGCCAAACCCTTGACTCACGTCTTAAATAACAGGTCAATGATAGAGCAACACAAACATCTCTCTATTGCCGCACTTCCCATTTTCCACTCTGGTTATTATGTTATTATACTGATATAGTTACTTAAATTAAAATAAAATGAAAGATCAATATTCCTCAACACAAAATAAAGTAAAAGATCAATATTCCTCAAAAATAAAAAAATAAAAATACCGCTCACCGTCAATAAAATAATGATTACCGTGATTGCGGCTCAAAATATCTCACCAAAAATAACTGTTTAAACACTTAATGCTCCTTAAAGATGATCACACCTGGAGAGCTTGTCTGGCAGGTGGCGTTTGAGCTCTCATTCTGGAGGCAAAGGATTGAAGATCCTGCCATAGAAGACAACGGGAGGGTCATAGTGCCAGATGGTCTTGCAACGTAGAGGATTGTAGTGCCAGCTGATTGTTAGTCCAACTTGTAGATCTGCGCGTTGATAAATGGGCAACGAATGCTCGATATAAGAACACCAGGTACCTTTGTGCCCTGATGTTGACGGAAGGCGTCGTGACATCATCCAGTGCTGGGCCAGACTCCACATCTTCTGGAGAGGTTCTGACATCTGTGAAGTCACATTCTACGTCTTGTGGAGTGCTGGAGTGAAGACTTCTGAGCAAGTAGTTGTATATGGAGAAGGTAGCAGCAGCATACATACAAATTACCTTCACTTCCCACCACCAAAAAAGTGATCCCTCAGACCATACCATATCTTCCGGCTCCAGGGGTTTAAATGCCTGCATTGGTAGGCGAACTTGAATGTACTGAAGTACCACAACAGCTTTTTCTACATCATCATCATCTGCCCAGAAGCCAGCATACAACATCCAAATTTGCATGAAGGTAAAACCGAACGTTGGGGTAACAAAGCTAAAAATCCATATTGCTACCACAGAAGCGAGTGTGATAGAACATGTTTTAAAAGATGATTTAACTTCTTTTGTGTCATTAGTCGTTAATTCGGTACCAAAAATTACTGTGTCAACAGTAATAAATTTTTCAGTATCCTCAAGATACTTGTAAAACTTTTGAGAAGCTTTAACGACCATAGGATCTTGTTGGTTATCATCTATAGGTCGATCAAGTTCTTACTTTCCATACATGAGGCAGGCTAAGTCGGTAGCCACAACCAGAAGAAAGATGGCTTCCACCAGCCACACCCACCATCGCTTTTTAAACTCAACCATGTATGGACACTCGATTTACAAATATAAACTGTTAAACACAAATACTAAGCGAACACTGGTTACTACAACGTGTAGAGTTGTGTAGTGAAGGTTACTACAGTGTTGTGCAGTGACGGTTACTACAATGTTGTGTAGTGAAGGTTACTACAGAGTTGTGTAGTGAAGGTTACTACAGTGCTGTGTAGTGAAGGTTACTACAGTGTTGTGTAGTGAAGGTTACTACAGTGCTGTGTAGTGAAGGTTACTACAATGTTGTGTAGTGCAGGTTACTACGGAGTTGTGTAGTGAAGGTTACTACAGTGTTGTGTAGTGAAGGTTACTACAATGTTGTGTAGTGAAGGTTACTACAGTGTTGTGTAGTGAAGGTTACTACAGTGCTGTGTAGTGAAGGTTACTACAATGTTGCGTAGTGCAGGTTACTACGGAGTTGTGTAGTGCAGGTTACTACGGAGTTGTGTAGTGAAGGTTACTACAATGTTGTGTAGTGAAGGCTACTACAGTGTTGTGTAGTGAAAGCTACTACAGTGTTGTGTAGTGCAGGTTACTACAGTGTTGTGTAGTGAAGGTTACTACAGTGTTGTGTAGTGAAGGTTACTACAATGTTGTGTAGTGAAGGTTACTACAGTGTTGTGTAGTGAAGGTTACTACAGTGTTGTGTAGTGAAGGTTACTACAGTGTTGTGTAGTGAAGGTTACTACAACGTGTAGTGCAGGTTACTACAGAGTTGTGTCGTGAAGGTTACTACAGTGTTGTGTAGTGAAGGTTACTACAAAGTTGCATAGTGAAGGTTACTATAGAGTTGTGTAGTGAAGGTTACTACAAAGTTGCATAGTGAAGGTTACTACAGAGTTGTGTAGTGAAGGTTACTACAGTGTTGTGTAGTGAAGGTTACTACAGAGTTGTGTAGTGAAGGTTACTACAGAGTTGTGTAGTGAAGGTTACTACAGAGTTGTGTAGTGCAGGTTACTACAGTGTTGTGTAGTGAAGGTTACTACAGTGTTGTGTAGTGAAGGTTACTACAATGTTGTGTAGTGAAGGTTACTACAGTGTTGTGTAGTGAAGGTTACTACAGTGTTGTGTAGTGAAGGTTACTACAACGTGTAGTGCAGGTTACTACAGAGTTGTGTCGTGAAGGTTACTACAGTGTTGTGTAGTGAAGGTTACTACAAAGTTGCATAGTGAAGGTTACTATAGAGTTGTGTAGTGAAGGTTACTACAAAGTTGCATAGTGAAGGTTACTATAGAGTTGTGTAGTGAAGGTTACTACAGTGTTGTGTAGTGAAGGTTACTACAAAGTTGCATAGTGAAGGTTACTATAGAGTTGTGTAGTGAAGGTTACTACAGAGTTGTGTAGTGAAGGTTACTACAATGCTGTGTAGTGAAGGTTACTACAGTGTTGTGTAGTGAAGGTTACTACAACGTGTAGTGCAGGTTACTACAGAGTTGTGTAGTGAAGGTTACTACAGTGTTGTGTAGTGAAGGTTACTGCAGTGTTGTGTAGTGAAGGTTACTACAGTGTTGTGTAGTGAAGGTTACTACAGTGTTGTGTAGTGAAGGTTACTACAGTGTTGTGTAGTGAAGGTTACTGCAGTGTTGTGTGGTGAAGGTTACTACAGTGTTGTGTAGTGAAGGTTACTACAGAGTTGTGTAGTGAAGGTTACTACAGAGTTGTGTAGTGAAGGTTACTACAGAGTTGTGTAGTGAAGGTTACTACAGTGTTGTGTAGTGAAGGTTACTACAGAGTTGTGTAGTGAAGGTTACTACAGAGTTGTGTAGTGAAGGTTACTACAGAGTTGTGTAGTGAAGGTTACTACAGTGTTGTGTAGTGAAGGTTACTACAGAGTTGTGTAGTGAAGGTTACTACAGTGTTGTGTAGTGACGGTTACTACAATGTTGTGTAGTGAAGGTTACTATCGTGTGTGTGTATATATATATAACTAAGGGAGAGGGAGATTGGAACGTAGACTCCAGGTGTATACAAGAGCAGAAAAGTAAGGACATCACTTTGTCATGTAACTTTACCTTAACACTTGCATCACTAGCCACGTTTCTACCCCTATTTTATTCTCCCACTTTATGTCCATAACTATCAGTAAAAATATCAGTATATGCACGGGAACCAGTGGATCTATGCAGAAAAAAACTGCGGGTGCAACCAGGACTTTGCCAATGGGAGCAGAGAACTATGAGGTTAGTGTGAGTTTTGGGGAGGATAGTGGGTAGCAGGTGTCAGTAGACTCTTGTCCAAGATTGATTTTGTTTTGCTTGGTGTGTCAGGAAGGCTAGATGTGAAAGACATATTTTACATGATGGGTTTAATCCATGAGAGTCAGTGAAACAAAATAATTATTAGTATATATTAAACAGTAAAATTATAGAGAGAACATCAGGAAGCATGACTAAGGAAATCATAACAACTCCATGCAAACAAACCACGGAACGGTGGGGTTTTGAACCCATAGTAATTGAGTCTTAAAACCCGGCCAGCTGGCTGAGTGGATAGCTCATTGGCCTGTGATTTTTGGTCTCGTCTTGCCATGAGTTCAGATCCCACCCGTAAGGTTGGTGTATAAGCAACAGAGTTAAGATTTAAGAGACTGGAAATATAGAAAAGGCATAAAAACATAAAATATCACATGGTTAGAAAGTTTGGCAGAGAAGAAAGTCCATTTAGCAGGTGAAAAGGCAGAGTTTATGGCACTGGAAGATTAGCCAAGACGAGAGAACGATCTGCGAAGAATGAAAATTTCCAGTCAATGGAATAAGGGTCACAAATACGGAGGACAGGATTTATAGAGAAGTAAGAATACAATTCTTGAAAGAGTGAGCATGGTGAGAACAGTAGCAAATGTACATACCACTGTGCATACCAATGTACATACCACTGTGCATACAATGTACATACCACTGTGCATACCAATGTACATACCACTGTGCATACCAATGTGCATACCACTGTGCATACCAATGTACATACCACTGTGCATACCAATGTACATACCACTGTGCATGGGCACATAATAAACGGATAAAGAACATCCTGTAACCGAGTTATGGATATCACTGATCAAGAGTTACTGCGACAGTGTTTATCTTCCGTCCATCTGATCAAGAGTTTCTTCAACGTTCTCTCTTTTAGTACAATTATTGCAATTCTACTTTACATTTGAGGTATTTTACTGCCTCTAACCTGTCTCCTGTTCTTGTAAACTATTGTTTCAATCATCATATTTGTCAATAGTTCCAGCAGTGTCTGGCATTTCTATCTTTCCAGTCCTGCCACTGTTTTCCAGCTGTTAATTATTACATATTCTTCTTCTCTTCACTCTGCCTAGTATAATTTGAAGATTTCAGTATTTCTCAATAGTCCAGTAGTGTTGTGGAATACAGTGAACTGATGCTGACACTGAAATTTCTCTATACCTGAAAAGTAGTAGAAGTAGTAGTAGTAGTAGTAGTAGTAGCAGTAGTAGTAGTAGTTGTAGTAGCAGTAGTAGTAGTAGTAGTAGTAGTAGCAGTAGCAGTAACAGTAGTAGTAGTAGTAGTAGTAGCAGTAGCAGTAGTAGTAGTAGTAGTAGTAGTAGTAGTAGTAGTAGCAGTAGTAGTAGTAGTAGTAGTAGTAGCAGTAGCAGTAGTAGTAGTAGTGGTGGTGGTGGTGGTGGTGGTAATACTACCATTATAAACAAGATGATAATGAAGGATACGTTGCTGTCTACTTTTTCTTTCGCTGGTCATGATAGATCTCTGTTACAGTTCATTACACTGCCAACACTGTCATTGACTTATAGAGTAAAACTTAATATCTAAATTTACGACCTTGTGGTGCAGCGGGCGGGACGGCTGTGTGGTGCAGCGGACGGCATGGCTGTGTGGTGCAGCGGGAGGTTCGGCTATGTGGTGCAGAGGGCGGGACGACTGTGGTGCAGCGGGCGTCACGGCTGTATGGTGCAACGGGAGGCACGGCTGTGTGGTGCAGCGGACGGCACGGCTGTGTGGTGCAGCGGGCGGTACGGCTGTGTGGTGCAGCGGGCGGGACGGCTGTGTGGTGTAGCGGGCGGCACGGCTATGTTGCAGTGAGCGGCACGGCTGTGTGGTGCAGCCGGCGACACGGCTGTATGGTGCAACGGGAGGCACGGCTGTGTGGTGCAACGGGCGGCACGGCTGTGTGGTGCAGCCGGCGACACGGCTGTGTGGTGCAGCGGGCGGGACGGCTGTGTGGTGCAGCGGACGGCATGGCTATGTGGTGCAGAGGGTGGGACGACTGTGTGGTGCAGCGGGCGGCACGGCTGTATGGTGCAGCGGACTGTACGGCTGTGTGTTGCAGTGAGCGGCACGGCTGTGTGGTGCAGCGGGCAACACGGCTGTGTGGTGCAGCGGGCGACACGGCTGTGTGGTGCAGCGGGCGACACGGCTGTGTGGTGCAGCGGGCGACACGGCTGTGTGGTGCAGCGGGCAACACGGCTGTGTGGTGCAGCGGGCGACAGGGCTGTGTGGTGCAGCGGGCAACACGGCTGTGTGGTGCAGCGGGCGACACGGCTGTGTGGTGCAACGGGCGGCACGGCTGTGTGTGCAGCGGGCGGCGCGGCTGTGTGGTGCAGCGGGCAACACGGCTGTGTGGTGCAGCGGGCGACACGGCTGTGTGGTGCAGCGGGCGACACGGCTGTGTGGTGCAGCGGGCGACACGGCTGCCTCTAAATCACCAGACTCAAGTTCTTCTTTTCATTCGACTGAGGTACATTATATTTATCTCCCAGTGACTTAATTTTACAATATAGTGTTAAACATTTAACAATATCCACATAGATTTTCAGAAATTTTATGGAATTTTAATTATTAAAGTGGTAAGGGTCACAGATCACCTGGGAAATAGCACATTTAATCCTTCACCAACATGAAGGTAGTTCTATTAAAGAAAAATTTATACAACAAGTATCTTGTAATATACGTCTGTACTTTATTAGTGTTTCATGTCTGGTTACTGTTACAGCTTAGTCTGAGGAAGAGTGTTACTTCTAATTGTTGAATAAAATTAATATTTGTCCAACTTTGCTAACTCAACTCTCTGCTGAAGTTGTATGTTGTTTGTCTGTGACTGTAACTACACACTGTGTTCTGTGTTGTATGTTGTTTGTCTGTGATTGTAACTACACACTGTGTTGTATGTTGTTTGTCTGTGATTGTAACTACACACTGTGTTGTAAGTTGTTTGTCTGGGATTGTAACTGCACATTGTGTTGTATGTTGTTTGTCTGTGATTGTAACTACACACTGTGTTGTATGTTGTTTGTCTGTGATTGTAACTACACACTGTGTTGTAAGTTGTTTGTCTGTGATTGTAACTACACACTGTGTTGTAAGTTGTTTGTCTGTGATTGTAACTACACACTGTGTTGTAAGTTGTTTGTCTGGGATTGTAACTGCACACTGTGTTGTAAGTTGTTTGTCTGTGATTGTAACTACACACTGTGTTGTAAGTTGTTTGTCTGTGATTGTAACTACACATTGTGTTGTATGTTGTTTGTCTGTGATTGTAACTACACACTGTGTTGTAAGTTGTTTGTCTGGGATTGTAACTACACACTGTGTTGTAAGTTGTTTGTCTGTGATTGTAACTACACACTGTGTTGTAAGTTGTTTGTCTGGGATTGTAACTGCACACTGTGTTGTAAGTTGTTTGTCTGTAATTGTAACTACACACTGTGTTGTAAGTTGTTTGTCTGTGATTGTAACTACACACTGTGTTGTAAGTTGTTTGTCTGGGATTGTAACTACACATTATGTTGCATGTTGTTTGTCTGTGATTGTAACTACACACTGTGTTGTAAGTTGTTTGTCTGTGATTGTAACTACACATTGTGTTGTATGTTGTTTGTCTGTGATTGTAACTACACACTGTGTTGTATGGACAGTGTGTGATTAGAGGTTACCTACATACACATGTACTGTGTGAACTATGTGCAGTGTGCTAGTGACTTGTACACCATGGTACTTGTACTAGTGAGTTGTACACCATTATACTTGTACTATTGAGTTGTACACCGTGGTACTTGTGCCGGTGAGTGCTACACCATGGTACTTCTACTAGTGAGTACTACACCATGGTACTTGTACTAGTGATTACTACTCAATGGTACTTGTACTAGTGAGCACTACACCATGGTATTTGTACTAGTGAGTACTACACCATGGTACTTGTACTAGTGAGTTGTACACCGTGGTATTTGTACTAATGAGTTGTACACCGTGGTACTTGTGCAAGTGAGTTGTACACCATGGTACTTGTGCTAGTGAGTTGTACACAATGGTACTTGTACTAGTGACTTGCATACCATGGTACTTGTGCTAGTGACTTGTACACCATGGTACTTGTACTAGTCAGTAGTACATCATGGTACTTTTACTAGTCAGTGGTACATTATGGTACTTGTACTAGTCAGTAGTACATCATGGTGCTTGTGCTAGTCAGTAGTACATCATGGTACTTGTGCTAATGACTTGTACACCATGGTACTTGTGCTAGCCAGTAGTACATCATGGTATTTGTGCTAGTGACTTGTATACCATGATACTTGTACTAGTGACTTACATACCATGGTACTTGTGCTAGACAGTAGTACATCATGGTACTTGTACTAGTCAGTTGTACATCATGGTACTTGTGCTAGTGACTTGTATACCATGATACTTGTACTAGTGACTTGCATACCATGGTACTTGTGCTAGTCAGTAGTACATCATGGTACTTGTACTAGTCAGTTGTACATCATGGTACTTGTACTAGTCAGTAGTACATCATGGTGCTTGTGCTAGTCAGTAGTACATCATGGTACTTGTGCTACTGACTTGTACACCATGGTACTTGTGCTAGCCAGTAGTACATCATGGTATTTGTGCTAGCGACTTGTATACCATGATACTTGTACTACTGACTTGCATACCATGGTACTTGTGCTAGCGAGTTGTACACCGTGGTACTTGTGCTAGTGAGTTGTACATCATGGTGCTTGTGCTAGTGACTTGTATACCATGATACTTGTACTAGTGACTTACATACCATGGTACTTGTGCTAGTCAGTAGTACATCATGGTACTTGTACTAGTCAGTTGTACATCATGGTACTTGTACTAGTCAGTTGTACATCATGGTACTTGTGCTAGTGACTTGTATACCATGATACTTGTACTAGTGAGTTGTACACCGTTGTACTTGTGCTAGTGAGTTGTACATCATGGTACTTGTGCTAGTGACTTGTATACCATGATACTTGTACTAGTGAGTTGTACACCGTTGTACTTGTGCTAGTGAGTTGTACACAGTGGTACTTGTGCTAGTGAGTTGTACACCATGGTACTTGTACTAGTGAGTTGTACACCATGGTACTTGTACTAGTGAGTTGTACACCGTGGTACTTGTGCTAGTCAGTAGCACATCATGGTACTTGTGCTAGTCAGTAGTACATCATGGTATTTGTGCTAGTCAGTAGTACATCATGGTACTTGTGGTAGTAGTACATCTTGGTACTTGTGCTAGTCAGTAGTACATCATGGTACTTGTGCTAGTCAGTAGTACATCATGGTACTTTTGCTAGTCAGTAGTATATCATGGTACTTGTGCTAGTCAGTAGTATATCATGGTACTTGTGCTAGTCAGTAGTACATCTTGGTACTTGTGCTAGTCAGTAGTACATAATGATACTTGTGCTAGTC
Source organism: Cherax quadricarinatus (assembly GCF_026875155.1). Classification (NCBI taxonomy): domain Eukaryota; kingdom Metazoa; phylum Arthropoda; class Malacostraca; order Decapoda; family Parastacidae; genus Cherax; species Cherax quadricarinatus. The sequence goes on from NC_069498.1 coordinate 2,584,125, forward strand.
AGTAGCACATCATGGTACTTGTGCTAGTCAGTAGTACATCTTGGTACTTGTGCTAGTGACTTGTACACAATGATACTTGTACTAGTCAGTAGTACATCATGGTACTTGTGCTGGTCAGTAGTACATCATGGTACTTGTGCTAGTGAGCTGTACACCATGACACTTGTACTAGTCAGTTGCACACCGTGGTACTTGTGCTAACGAGATGTACACCATGGTACATGTGCTTACCTGGAGTTTACCTGGAGAGAGTTCCGGGGGTCAACGCCCCCGCGGCCCGGTCTGTGACCAGGGCCTCCTGGTGGATCAGAGCCTGATCAACCCAGGCTGTTGCTGCGGGCTGCACGCAAACCAACGTACTAGCTACAGCCCGGCTGGTCAGGAACCGACTTTAGGTGCTTGTCCAGTGCCAGCTTGAAGACTGCCAGGGGTCTGTTGGTAACCCCCCTTTATGTATGCTGGGAGGCAGTTGAACAGTCTCGGACCCCTGACACTTATGTATGGTCTCTTAACGTGCTAGTGACACCCCTGTTTTTCTTTGGGGGGGATGGTGCATCGTCTGCCAAGTCTTTTGCTTTCGAAGTGAGTGATTTTCGTGTGCAATTTTGGGTATAAGTCCCTCTAGGATTTTCAGGTGTAATATAATCATGTATCTCCCCCTCCTGCGTTCCAGGGAATACAGGTTTAGGAACCTCAAGCGCTCCCAGTAATTGAGGTGTTTTATCTCCGTTATGCCGCCGTGAAGGTTCTCTATACATTTTCTAGGTCAAAATTTTCACCTGCCTTGAAAGGTGCTGTTAGTGGTCAGCAATATTCAAGCCTAGACAGAACAAGTGACCTGAAGAGTGTCATCTGGGCTTGGCCTCCCTAGTTTTGAAGGTTCTCATTATCCATCCGTCATTTTTCTAGCAGATCGATTGATACAATTTTATGGTCCTTGAAGGTGAGATCCTCCGACATGATCACTCCAGTCTTTGACGTTGGTGTTTCGCTCTTTTTTGGTGGCCAGAATTTGTTTTGTACTCTGATGAAAGATTTAATTTCCTCGTGTTTACCATATCTGATAATTGAAATTTCTCATCGTTGAACTTCATATTGTTTTTTTTGCAGCCCACTGAAAGATTTGGTTGATATCCGCCTGGAGCCTTGCAGTGTCTGCAAAGGAAGACACTGTCATGCAGATTCGGGTGTCATCTGCAAAGGAAGACACGGTGCTGTGGCTGACATCCTTGTCTATGTCGGATATGAGGATGAGGAAGAAGATGGGAGCGAGTACTGTGCCTTGTGGAACAGAGCTTTTCACCGTAGCTGCCTCGGACTTTACTCTGTTGACGACTACTCTCTGTGTTCTGTTAGTGAGGAAATTATAGATCCATCGACCGACTTTTCCTGTTATTCCTTTAGCACGCATTTTGTGCGCTATTACGCCATGGTCACACTAGTGAGTTGTACACCATGGTACATGTTAGAGCATTTAGAACACTTTTCAGACAAACCCGATTTTTTAGCTAAAATTCATGGATTTTCAAACTTTTTTATCAGAATTACTGATGGAATTGAATTTTATGCTGAAAGTAACTTAAATATGTCATTTTAGTGTAGTATTGTGTCAATATATATTTCAAGTGTGAAAATCCATGTACTATAGCTAAAAAGAAAGGTTTGTGTGAAAAGTGCTCCAAATGCTCCAAATCGTCGAAATATGCAGTAAAACATCATTTGACCATATTTTTCGATTTTTTCAATGCTTCAGGTATTTTTAAAAATAGCAGAAGCATTGAAAAAATCGAAAAATATGGTAAAAATGATGTTTTACTGCATATTTCGACGATTTAGAGCATTTAGAGCACTTTTCACACAAACCTTTCGTTTTTGCTAAAATACATGGATTTTCACACTTGAAATATATATTGACACAATACTACATTAAAATGTCATATTTAAGTTACTTTCAGCATAAAATTCAATTCCATCAGTAATTCAGATAAAAAAGTTTGAAAATCCATGAATTTTAGCTAAAAAATCAGGTTTGTCTGAAAAGTGTTCAAAGCTCAAATGTCGAATAATTCAGTAAAAACTTTTTGCACATTTTTCGATTTTTTCAATTTTTTGGCTTTAAAAAAAAAATATATAAAATTCAAAAAATGTCGAATTCCATCAAAATTTTTGGGGCTTTTTGAAAAATATTAATATATTTAAAATTGAAAAGCCCGAAAATTCAATTTCCTTAGCAATTCTGAAAAAAAATTTTTGAAAACCCTTAAATTTTTAGCAAAAAAATATAAAGTTTTCTGAAAAGTGTTTAAAATGCTCCAAATCGCCCATTAATGCTAAAAAAATTTTTTACCATTTTTATCGTTTTTTTCAATGCTTCCTATTTCATATATTTCAGTTTTTCAATATTTCAATACTTTTTAAAAATCCAACAGTTTAAAAAAATTCAAAAAATATGGAAAATAATATTTTTTGCTTTTTTTCGACGATTTAGAGCATTTAGAACATTTTCATACAAACCGTTTTTTTTACAAAAATTTCACGATTTTCAAACATTTTATCAGAATTGTTAATAGAATTGTTTTTTTCGAGTTTTTAAAACATTTTTTAAGTAATTACATTTTTTAAAAAAACCCCAAAAAATTTCGATGAAATTAAAAAATTTTATGAATATTCATATTTTTTTTTTTAAAAATACCAAAGCATTAAAAAATCGAAAAAGGGCAAAAAATTTTTTACGCATATCTCACGATTTAGGCATTTAGAACCTTTTCAGAAAAACCTGATTTTTAAGAAAAAATTCCGGATTTTCAAATTTTTTTATCAGAATTACGATGGAATTGAATTTATGCTGAAAATTAAAAAGACATTTTAGTGTGTATTGTGTCAATATATTTTTTCAAGATGAAAATCCTGATTTCAGCAAAAAAGAAATTTTTGGTGAAAGTGCTCTAAAGCTTAAATCGTCGAAATTCAGTAAAACATCTTTTTCCCGTATTTTTCGATTTTCTAAATGTTTTTGCTTTTTTAAAAAAACCTGAAGCATTGAAAAATCGAAAAATATGGTAAAATGAGTTTTACTGCATATTTCGACGATTTGAGCTTTTAGAAAAACTTTTCACACAAACCTGATTTTTAGATAAAATTCAAGGATTTCAAATTTTTTTTTATCAAAATTGCAAATGGAATCGAATTTTTTTTCGGGCTTTTCAACTTTTTAAAAGTTATTACTTTTTTTTCAAAAACCCCAAAAAAATTTCGATGAATTCAGAAAATTTTGAAATATTTCATATATTTTCTTAAAAATCCCAAAAGATTAAAAAATCAAAAATGGGCAAAATGTGTTTTACGCATATTTCGACGATTTAGAGCTTTAACAACATTTTTCAGCAAACCTGATTTTTAAAAAAAAAATTTCACAATTTAAAACTTTTTACAGAATACTGATGGAATTGAATTTTCTGCCGAAAGTAAAAAATTACATTTTATGTAGAAATTGTGTCAATATATATTTCAAGTGTAAAAAACCATGCTTTTTTAGCAAAAAAAATGTTTGTGTGAAAATGCTCAAAATGCTTCAAATCGCCGAAATTGCAGTGAAACATCATTTTCCCAAAATTTTTTTGTTTTTTTTAAATGTTTTTGAAACATTGAAAAAAACAAAAAAATAAGAAAAGAGTTTTATTTCTTTTTTCGACGATTTGGACATTTTGAGCACTTTCAATAAACCAAAACTTTTTAGCAAAAATACCGGATTTCCCCTAAATTTTTATTGACACAATGCTACACTAAAATGTCAATTTTTTAAGTTGTTTTCGGCATAAAATTCTTTCCCATCAGAAATTTGTTTAAAAATTTTAAAAACCCATAAATTTTTTACCCTAAAAAATCATTTTTTGTCTGAAAGGTTCAAATCTCTAAATCGTCGAAATCTGCAGGAAAACATCATTAGCCACATTTTTCGTTTTTTTAAATGTTTCGGTTTTTTTTTAAAAAAAAAATTTATGAAAATTTTAAAAAAATATTTTGAATTCATCGAAATTCTATGGGCTTTTTAAAAAATACGTATTTTTTAAAAATTTAAAAGCCTCGAAAAAATCCTTTCCTTTAGAAACCCCGGAAAAAAAATTTGAAAACCCAAATTTTAGCAAAAATATCAATTTTGATAAAAAGATTCTAAACCTCCAAATCGTGAAATACGCAGTAAAACTCATTTTACCTATTTTTCGATTTTTTCAATGTTTCAGGTATTTTTAAAAATAAAACGCATTGAAAAAATCAAAAATATGGTAAAAAGATGTTTTACTGCTATTTCGACGATTTGGAACTTTTAGAGCACTTTTCAAAAATCCTTTCTTTTTAGCAAAAATACAGGGATTTTCACACTTCAAATATGTTTTGACACAATACTACACTAAAATCCCAAATTTTAAAGTTATTTTTCAAAAAAAATTAAATTCCATCATAATTCTGAAAAAAAATTTAAAAAACCCTTAAATTTTAGCAAAAAAATGGGTTTTATGAAAGACTTTCTAAATGCC
>NC_069498.1:2589159-2596659 GCF_026875155.1 Cherax quadricarinatus
TGGAAAGCAGGAGATGCAACATTTCCCCAATGAAAAGCAGGGGCACCACGAGTACATTGAGAGATAACACAATAAGTGTCCGGGGCCCAAGACTGTTCAACTGCCTCCCAGCATACATAAGGGGGATTACCAATACACGCCTAGCTGTCTTTAAGAAGGCACTGGACAGGCACCTAAATTCAGTATCTGACTAATCGGACTGTGGTTCGTACGTCAGTTTGCGTGCAACCAGCAGTAACAGCCTGGTTGATCAGACCCTGATTCACCATGAGGCCTGGTCTCAGACCGAGCCGCGGAAACTTTGACTCCCGAAACCCTCGCCAGGTAAACTCCAGGTAAACCTCACTCTAAGCCTATATATATACCCTATGTGTCCATGTATTGTTTGTAACGGCTTGATAAAGCTCCTGGTGAGCGAAACGTTTCCACAATAAAATGTCACATTAGTTGCACCTGTGTGCTTTTATCTAACAAGCCCAACCAAGTATGACCCAGTAACCCTTCTGCAGTTTTCCTCCATTCTTATGCTCATGGGTTCTAGTTCCCTTCCCTTTGAGCTCGCGCACACCCACATGACATGGCTTTTGAAGCGGACACAGTGATGTTCCAAGGACACAGCTGAGGACTCTTATGAGGAAGTGTGCGGAGAAACCAGCCAAACAAGTGAAATAAGGATGGATCAAGAGATATATCCCTCCTAACGAGACATACCGGATTGTGGGGAAGTACGATCCTCGAATACAGATGAATGGTTCAGAGAAATGACAATTTGATAAATTAGACACATGTGCAAGCTCTTGGGTATCTTTATTGAGGAAACGTTTCGCCACACAGTGGCTTCATCAGTCCATACAAAGGAGAATCTTGAAGAACAGGAGGAGAATGAGGTAATCAGTCCCTCAACCTTGAGTCGATGTGGTCAGTCCATCAATCTTGAATAGAATACGGCATACGTGCTGAGAAGGAGCTTATAAACCGTTGGCAGGAGAGGTGCAGCAGTCATAGCTACCAACGGTTTATAAGCTCCTTCTCAGCACGTACGCCGTATTCTATTCAAGATTGATGGACTGACCACATCGACTCAAGGTTGAGGGACTGATTACCTCATTCTCCTCTGTTCTTCAAGATTCTCCTTTGTATGGACTGATGAAGCCACTGTGTGGCGAAACGTTTCCTCAATAAAGATACCCAAGAGTTGCACATGTGTCTAATTTATCAAATTAGACACTTGAGTATCTTTACTGTTGAAAAGTTTCTCCACTCAGTGACTTCATTACTCCAGTGCAAAGGAGAACGGTGAACATCTGTCTAACCTCGTATGGGATAATCTAGCTAATTGACGATGATCATACTTATGATAACGAAGGGATCTGCGTTTATGAATTTTTTGTTAATAATGTACAACGTGCACAGGGTATATATATTCCCCAGAGAGAAATTAGGTCAAATAAGAAGACCCTAGGTGGATTAATAACAGACTAAAGCACCTCTTGGGAGAGAAAATGGGAATTTATAGGCACATGAAAAGAGGAGAGATTAACCTTATTGGCCAATACGTTTATTTTAAAAGAGAATTAAAAAAAGGGGGGGATTAGAAAGGCTAGACGCAACTATGAAATTTCAATTGCTAATGAATCAAAAACTAATCCGTTACCATGGGTTCAAACTCCACTAATAAGTTTGATGTATAAGCAGCAGAAGATTTAAGAGACTGTAAATATAGAGAAGGCAAAAAAGAAGAAAATTTCACAAAAGCAGAAAGTTTGGTGAAAAGTCAGAGTTTATGGAATCAGAAGAGTAGCCAAGACGAGAGAACGATTTGCGAAGAATGAAAATTTCCAGTCAAGGGAATAAGGGTCACAAATACGGAGATCATGGTTTAAGAGAGAAATAAGAATACAATTCTTGAAAGAGTGAGCATGGTGAGAACAGTAGTAAATGTACATACCACTGTGCATACCAATGTACATACCACTGTGCATACCAATGTACATACCACTGTGCATACCAATGTACATACCACTGTGCATACCAATGTACATACCACTGTGCATACCAATGTACATACCACTGTGCATACCAATGTACATACCACTGTGCATACCAATGTACATACCACTGTGCATGGGCACATAATAAACAGAGCGATGGATATCAAGGTTAGGAAGCAAAAAGTTAGATTTCCATTCAGCTTTGAAGTTAACAATCTTGCCCCTTCAGTCTTTGCTACCTTTCCTTGACGTACATGTCCATCACTCGGTTATATCCTTTTATTTTTTTCCTTTATCGCAAACTAATGCACAGTGGCATGTACATTCACTACTTTTCTTACCATGCTTCCTCGGTCATGATGTTTTTATTTCTCTTTGTTTCTTTTATTTCCTCGTTTTTAACTCTCAGTTTTCTTGGAAATTTCAACTCATCGCAAATCGATGTCTCACCTTGCTTAGCCTCCCAATTTCACAAACTCAGCTTACATGCTGAACGGACTTTGATTTCTCTCAAATTCTCTTCCTGTGAAATCTCCTGCTCTTTACCTTCTCTATATTTCCAGTCTAACAAATCTTAACTCTGTTCGTTCCTTAGATAAACTTACTTTTCATCACAATACCTTGATAAATTAGACACTGTGCAACTCTTGGGTATCTTTACTGAGGAAGCGTTTCGCCACACAGTGGCTTCATCAGTCCATACAAAGGAGAATCGTGAAGAACAGGAGGAGAATAAGGTAATCAGTCCGTCAACCTTGAGTCGATGTGGTCAGTCCATCAATCTTGATGGAATGACGTGTCTAATTTATCAACGTGTCGTTTCTCTGAACCATTCATCCACAATACCTTGTATAACACTCTGTAATTTAACTTTCATAACACTCCATTACAAAGTACAGTTTCTCACAACACTGTCACATTACACTATTATAACATCACAGTTTGGCACTTCACTAAGCATTTACTAGTGAAGACGCTAGCTCAGATATCGCCTTTCTGGTCTTGTAAGATTTCATCCCTACGATCACAACACTGTCCTCTAATTATTATTGTATTAAAACACACAAGCGTTAAGCTTTATATGGGTCATCGACATGACCATATCTCTGGTCTTGTAGTTTCTTCCATACATTAGCATAACTATATTTCTACTATCATTCTACTCACTCTGCCAAGCCCTTGACTCACGTCTTAAATAACAGGTCAATGATAGAGCAACACAAACATCTCTCTCGTGTCTCACTTCCCGTTTTTCACTCTGGTTATTATGTTATTATACTGATATAGTTGCTTCAATCAAAATAAATTGAAAGATCAATATTCCTCAAAACAAAATAAAGTAAAAGATCAATATTCCTCAAAAACAAAAACAAAAAAAATACTACTCACCGTCAATAAAATGATTACCGTGATTGCGGCTCAAAATATCTCACCAAAAATAACTGTTTAAACACTTAATACTGCTTAAAGATGATCACACCTGGACAACTTGTCTGGCAGGTGGCGTTTGAGTTCTCATTCTGGAGGCAAAGGATTGAAGATCCTGCCATAGAAGACAACGGGAGGGTTGTAGTGCCAGATGGTCTTACAACGTAGAGGATTGTAGTGCCAGCTGATTGTTAGTCCAACTTGTAGATCTGCGCGTTGATAAATGGGCAACGACTGCTCGATATAAGAACACCAGGTACCTTTGTGCCCTGATGTTGACGGAAGACGTCCTGACATCATCAAGTGCTGGGCCAGACTCCACATCTTCTGGAGAGGTCCTGACATCTGTGAAGCCACATTCTACGTCTTGTGGAGTGCTGGAGTGAAGACTTCTGCGCAAGTAGTTGTATATGGAGAAGGTAGCAGCAGCATACATAAAAATTACCTTCACTTCCCACCACCAAAAAAGTGATCCCTCAGACCATACCATATCTTCCGGCTCCAGGGATTTAAATGCCTGCATTGGGAGGCGAACTTGAATGTACTGAAGTACCACAACAGCTTTTTCTATATCATCATCTGCCCAGAAGCCAGCATACAACATCCAAATTTGCATGAAGGTAAAACCGAACGTTGGGGCAACAAAACTAAAAATCCATATTGCTACCACAGAAGCGAGTGTGATAGAACATGTTTTTAAAGATGATTTAACTTCTTTTGTGTCATTAGTCGTTAATTCGGTACCAAAAATTACTGTGTCAACAGTAATAAATTTTTCAGTATCCTCAAGATACTTGTAAAACTTATGAGAAGCTTTAACGACCGTAGGATCTTGTTGGTTATCATCTATAGGTCGATCAAGTTCGTACTTTCCATATATGAGGCAGACTAAGTCGGTAGCCACAACCAGAAGAAAGATGGCTTCCACCAGCCACACCCACCATCGCTTTTTGAACTCAGCCATGTATGGATACTCGATTTACAAATATAAACTATTAAACACAAATACTAAGCGAACACTGGTAAACTATATTGTTTAAGAAAAAGTTACCTATATCTGGAGAGCTCCTTCACCACCTCCTAATGATGAGATGTTTGTCTAAATTAAGTGACCCTGGAATTATTTTTCAATGCTTTCACCTAGATCACGCTCAAAATATATATTCGTCTAAGTCTGTATATCCTGAACATATATATCCTCAGTGGGAGGGGCTGAGTGTGATTAGTGTCGTGGGTAAGGGAGTTTCTTTTGTAGCTTTGGGTAGCAGTGGTTTTGATAAAGACCTGCCTTGTATGGGCCAGTAGGAATTCTGCAGTGTTCCTCCATTCTTATGCTCTTATGATGCTACATTGTGTAGTGAATATTACTATAGTGTTGTGTAGTGAATATTACTAGTGTTGTGTAGTGAATATTACTAGTGTTGTGTGGTGAAGATTACTACAATGCTGTATAGTGATGGTTACTACAGTGTTGTGTAGTGAATATTACTATAGTGTTGTGTAGTAAAGGTTACTACAGTGTTGTGTAGTAAAGGTTACTACAGTGTTGTGTAGTAAAGGTTACTACAGTGTTGTGTAGTAAAGGTTACTACAGTGTTGTGTAGTAAAGGTTACTACAGTGTTGTGTAGTAAAGGTTACTACAGTGTTGTGTAGTAAAGGTTACTACAGTTTTGTGTAGTTAAAGGTTACTACAGTGTTGTGTAGTAAAGGTTACTACAGTGTTGTGTAGTAAAAGGTTACTACAGTTGTTGTGTTAGTTAAAGTTACTACAGTGTTGTGTAGTAAAGGTTACTACAGTGTTGTGTAGTAAAGGTTATACAGTGTTGTGTAGTAAAGGTTACTACAGTGTTGTGTAGTAAAGGTTATACAGTGTTGTGTAGTAAAGGTTACTACAGTGTTGTGTAGTAAAGGTTACTACAGTGTTGTGTAGTAAAGGTTACTACAGTGTTGTGTAGTGAAGGTTACTACAGTGTTGTGTAGTGAAGGTTACTACAGTGTTGTGTAGTGAAGGTTACTACAGTGTTGTGTAGTGAAGGTTACTACAGTGTTGTGTAGTGACGGTTACTATTGTGTGTGTATATATATAACTAAGGGAGAGGGAGACGAACGTAGACTCCAGGTGTATACAAGAGCAGAAAAGTAAGGACGCTACTTTGCCATGTAACTTTACCTTAACACTTGCATCACTAGCCACGTTTTTACCCAAAACTCTTAACATTCAGGAGCTGCACCTCAGTTATTTCATTCTCCCACTTTATGTCCACTCACTATCAGTATAAATATCAGTATATACACGGGAACCAGTGGATCTACGCAGAGAAAAACTGCGGGTGCAACCAGGACTTTGCCAACGGGAGCAGAGAACTATGAGGTTAGTGTGAGTTTTGGGGAGGATAGTGAGTAGCAGGTGTCAGTAGACTTGATCATACCTCTTGTTCAAGATTGATTTTGTTTTACTTGGTGTGTCAGGAAGGCTAGATGTGAAAGACATATTTTACATGATGGGTTTAATCCGTGAGAATAAGTGAAACAAAATAATTATTAGTATATATTAAACAGTAAAATTATAGAGAGAACATCAGGAAGCATGACTAAGGAAATCATAACAACTCGATGCAAACAAACCACGGAACGGTGGGGTTTTGAACCCATAGTAATTGAGTCTTAAAATACAGGCCAGCTGGCTGAGTGGTTAGCTCATTGGCCTGTGATTTTTGGGTCTCGTCTTGCCATGGGTTCAGATCCCACCCATAATGTTGATGTATAAGCAGCAGAGTTAAAATTTAAGAGACTGGAAATATAGAAAAGGCAAAAAAACTGAAAATATCACAGGAGTAGAAAGTTTGGCAGAGAAGAAAGTCCATTTAGCAGGTGAAAAGGCAGAGTTTATGGTACTGGAAGATTAGCCAAGACGAGAGAACGATCCGCGAAGAATGGTAATTTCCAGTCAAGGGAATAAGGGTCACAAATACGGAGATCATGGTTTAAGAGAGAAATAAGAATACAATTCTTGAAAGAGTGAGCATGGTGAGAACAGTAGTAAATGTACATACCACTGTGCATACCAATGTACATACCACTGTGCATACCAATGTACATACCACTGTGCATACCAATGTACATACCACTGTGCATACCAATGTAACATACCACTGTGCATACCAATGTTACATACCACTGTGCATCACCAATGTACATACCACTGTGCATACCAATGTACATACCACTGTCATACTCAATGTACATACCACTGTGCATACCAATGTACATACCAATGTGCATACCAATGTTACATACCACTGTGCATACCAATGTACATACCAATGTGCATTACCAATGTACATACCACTGTGCATACCAATGTACATACCACTGTGCATACCAATGTACATACACTGTGCATACCAATGTACATACCACTGTGCATACCAATGTAATACCACTGTGCATACCAATGTACAAACCAATGTGCATACCAATGTACATTACCACTGTGCATACCAATGTACATACCACTGTGCATACCAATGTACATACAATGTGCTACCAATGTACATCACTGTGAATACCAGTGTACATACCACTGTGCATACCAGTGTACATACACTGTGCATACCAGTGTACATACCACTGTGCATCCAGTGTACATACACTGCATACCAGTGTACATAACCACTGTGCATACCAATGTACATACCACTGTGCATACCAATGTACAAACCACTGTGCATACCAATGATACATACCACTGTGCATACAATGTACATACCACTGTGCATACCAGTGTACATACCACTGTGCATACCAATATACATACCACTGTGCATACCAGTGTACATACCACTGTGCATACCAATGTACATACCAATGTACATACCAATGTACATACCACTGTGCATACCAATGTACATACCACTGTGCATACCAGTGTACATACCACTGTGTATGGGCACATAATTAACGGAAAAAGAACATCCTGTTACCGAGTTATGGATATCACTGATCAAGAGTTACTACGACAGTGTTCATCTTCCGTCCAGCTGATCAAGAGTTACTACGACAATGTCTATCTTCTGCAGA
>NC_069498.1:2599159-2613894 GCF_026875155.1 Cherax quadricarinatus
GTTACAGCACTGTTACAGCACTGTTACAGCACTGTTACGGCACTGTTACAGCACTGTTACAGCACTGTTACGGCACTGTTACAGCACTGTTACAGCACTGTTACAGCACTGTTACAGCACTGTTACAGCACTGTTACAGCACTGTTACAGCACTGTTACAGCACTGTTACAGCACTGTTACAGCACTGTTACAGCACTGTTACAGCACTGTTACGGCACTGTTACAGCACTGTTACAGCACTGTTACGGCACTGTTACAGCACTGTTACGGCACTGTTACGGCACTGTTACAGCACTGTTACAGCACTGTTACAGCACTGTTACAGCACTGTTACAGCACTGTTACAGCACTGTTACGGCACTGTTACAGCACTGTTACGGCACTGTTACAGCACTGTTACGGCACTGTTACAGCACTGTTACAGCACTGTTACAGCACTGTTACGGCACTGTTACAGCACTGTTACGGCACTGTTACAGCACTGTTACGGCACTGTTACAGCACTGTTACAGCACTGTTACAGCACTGTTACAGCACTGTTACAGCACTGTTACGCACTGTTACAGCACTGTTACAGCACTGTACAGCACTGTTACGGCACATGTTACAGCACTGTTACAGCACTGTTACGGCACTGTTACGGCACTGTTACAGCACTGTTACAGCACTGTTACAGCACTGTTACGGCACTGTTACAGCACTGTTACAGCACTGTTTACAGCACTGTTACGGCACTCTTACAGCACTGTTACGGCACTGTTACAGCACTGTTACGGCACTGTTACAGCACTGTTACAGCACTGTTACAGCACTGTTACAGCACTGTTACAGCACTGTTACGGCACTGTTACAGCACTGTTTACGGCACTGTTACAGCACTGTTACGGCACTGTTACAGCACTGTTACAGCACTGTTACAGCACTGTTACGGCACTGTTACAGCACTGTTACGGCACTGTTACAGCACTGTTACGGCACTGTTACAGCACTGTTACGGCACTGTTACAGCACTGTTACGGCACTGTTACAGCACTGTTACGGCACTGTTACAGCACTGTTACGGCACTGTTACAGCACTGTTACGGCACTGTTACAGCACTGTTACGGCACTGTTACAGCACTGTTACGGCACTGTTACAGCACTGTTACGGCACTGTTACAGCACTGTTACGGCACTGTTACAGCACTGTTACAGCACTGTTACAGCACTGTTACAGCACTGTTACAGCACTGTTACGGCACTGTTACAGCACTGTTACAGCACTGTTACAGCACTGTTACGGCACTGTTACAGCACTGTTACAGCACTGTTACGGCACTGTTACAGCACTGTTACAGCACTGTTACGGCACTGTTACAGCACTGTTACAGCACTGTTACAGCACTGTTACAGCACTGTTACAGCACTCTTACAGCACTGTTACAGCACTGTTACAGCACTGTTACAGCACTGTTACAGCACTGTTACAGCACTGTTACAGCACTGTTACAGCACTGTTACAGCACTGTTACAGCACTGTTACAGCACTGTTACAGCACTGTTACAGCACTGTTACAGCACTGTTACAGCACTGTTACAGCACTGTTACGGCACTGTTACGGCACTGTTACGGCACTGTTACGGCACTGTTACGGCACTGTTACAGCACTGTTACAGCACTGTTACAGCACTGTTACAGCACTGTTACAGCACTGTTACAGCACTGTTACGGCACTGTTACGGCACTGTTACAGCACTGTTACAGCACTGTTACAGCACTGTTACGGCACTGTTACGGCACTGTTACGGCACTGTTACGGCACTGTTACGGCACTGTTACGGCACTGTTACGGCACTGTTACGGCACTGTTACAGCACTGTTACGGCACTGTTACAGCACTGTTACGGCACTGTTACGGCACTGTTACGGCACTGTTACAGCACTGTTACGGCACTGTTACAGCACTGTTACGGCACTGTTACGGCACTGTTACGGCACTGCCAACACTGTCATTGACTTATAAAGTAAAACTTAAAATCTACATTTACGACCGTGTGGTGCAGCGGTCGGCACGGCTGTGTGGTGCAGCGGTCGGCACGGCTGTGTGGTGCAGCGGTCGGCACGGCTGTGTGGTGCTGCGGGCGGCACGGCTGTGTGGTGCAGCGGGCGGCACGACTGTGTGGTGCAGCCGGTGACACGGCTGTGAGGTGCAACGGACGGCACGGCTGTGTGGTGCAGCGGGCGACATGGCTGTGTGGTGTAGCGGGCGGCACGGCTGTGTGGTGCAGCGGGCGACACGGCTGTGAGGTGCAACGGGCGGCACGGCTGTGTGGTGCAGCGGGCGACACGGCTGTGTGGTGTAGCGGGCGACATGGCTGTGTGGTGCAGCGGGCGGCACGGCTGTGTGGTGCTGCGGGCGACATGGCTGTGTGGTGTAGCGGGCGGCACGGCTGTGTGGTGTAGCGGGCGACATGGCTGTGGTGCAGCGGGCGACACGGCTGTGTGGTGTAGCGGGCGGCACGGCTGTGTGGTGTAGCGGGCGACATGGCTGTGTGGTGCAGCGGGCGACATGGCTGTGTGGTGCAGCGGGCGACCTGGCTGTGTGGTGCAGCAGGCGACACGGCTGTGTGGTGTAAGCGGCGGCACGGCTGTGTGGTGTAGCGGGCGCGACATGGCTGTGTGGTGCAGCGGGCGACATGGCTGTGTGGTGCAGCGGGCGGCACGGCTGTGTGGTGTAACGGGCGGCACGGCTGTGTGGTGCAGCGGGCGACACGGCTGTGTGGTGCAGCGGGCGACACGGCTGTGTGGTGCAGCGGGCGACATGGCTGTGTGGTGCAGCGGGCGACATGGCTGTGTGGTGTAGCGGGCAGCACGGCTGTGTGGTGTAGCGGGCGACATGGCTGTGTGGTGCAGCGGGCGACATGGCTGTGTGGTGTAGCGGGCGGCACGGCTGTGTGGTGTAGCGGGCGACATGGCTGTGTGGTGCAGCGGGCGACATGGCTGTGTGGTGTAGCGGGCGGCACGGCTGTGTGGTGCAGCGGGCGACACGGCTGTGAGGTGCAACGGGCGGCACGGCTGTGTGGTGCAGCGGGCGACACGGCTGTGTGGTGCAGCGGGCGACATGGCTGTGTGGTGTAGCGGGCGACATGGCTGTGTGGTGTAGCGGGCGACATGGCTGTGTGGTGCAGCGGGCGACATGGCTGTGTGGTGCAGCGGGCGACATGGCTGTGTGGTGTAGCGGGCGACATGGCTGTGTGGTGTAGCGGGCGACACGGCTGTGTGGTGTAGCGGGCGACATGGCTGTGTGGTGTAGCGGGGCGACATGGCTGTGTGGTGTAGCGGGCGACATGGCTGTGTGGTGCAGCGGGCGACATGGCTGTGTGGTGTAGCGGGCGAACATGGCTGTGTGGTGTAGCGGGCGACATGGCTGTGTGGTGTAGCGGGCGACACGGCTGTGTGGTGTAGCGGGCGACACGGCTGTGTGGTGTAGCGGGCGACATGGCTGTGTGGTGTAGCGGGCGACATGGCTGTGTGGTGTAGCGGGCGACACGGCTGTGTGGTGTAGCGGGCGACATGGCTGTGTGGTGCAGCGGGCGACATGGCTGTGTGGTGTAGCGGGCGACATGGCTGTGTGGTGCAGCGGGCGACATGGCTGTGTGGTGTAGCGGGCGACATGGCTGTGTGGTGTAGCGGGCGGCACGGCTGTGTGGTGCAGCGGGCGACATGGCTGTGTGGTGCAGCGGGCGACATGGCTGTGTGGTTAGCGGGCGACATGGCTGTGTGGTGCAGCGGGGACATGGCTGTGCGTGCGTGGGCGGCATGCGGCACGGCTGTGTGGTTGTAGCGGGCGGCACGGCTGTGTGGTGTAGCGGGCGGCACGGCTGTGTGGTGTAGCAGGCGGCACGGCTGTGTGGTGTAGCAGGCGGCACGGCTGTGTGGTGTAGCAGGCGGCACGGCTGTGTGGTGTAGCGGGCGGCACGGCTGTGTGGTGTAGCGGGCGACACGGCTGTGTGGTGTGCGGGCGGCACGGTGTGTGGTGTAGCGGGCGGCACGCTGCTGTGTGGTGTAGCGGGCGGGACACGGCTGTGTGGTGTAGCGGGCGGCACGGCTGTGTGGTGTAGCGGGCGACACGGCTGTGTGGTGTAGCGGGCGGCACGGCTGTGTGGTGTAGCGGGCGGCACGGCTGTGTGGTGTAGCGGGCGGCACGGCTGTGTGGTGTAGCGGGCGACACGGCTGTGTGGTGTAGCGGGCGGCACGGCTGTGTGGTGTAGCGGGCGACACGGCTGTGTGGTGTAGCGGGCGGCACGGCTGTGTGGTGTAGCGGGCGGCACGGCTGTGTGGTGTAGCGGGCGGCACGGCTGTGTGGTGTAGCGGGCGGCACGGCTTCCTCTAAATCACCAGACTCAAGTTCTTCTTTTCATTTTACAAAGGTTCATTATATTTATCTTCCAGTGACTTAATTTTACAATGTAGTGTCAAACATTTAACAATATCCATTTAACAACATCCATTTAACAACATCCATTTAACAACATCCATTTAACAACATCCATTTAACAATAACCATTTAACAATATCCATTTAACAACATCCATTTAACAATATCCATTTAACAATAACCATTTAACAACATCCATTTAACAACATCCATTTAACAACATCCATTTAACAACATCCATTTAACAATAACCATTTAACAATAACCATTTAACAATATCCATTTAACAACATCCATTTAACAACATCCATTTAACAACATCCATTTAACAACATCCATTTAACAATAACCATTTAACAATATCCATTTAACAATAACCATTTAACAATATCCATTTAACAATATCCATTTAACAATATCCATTTAACAATATCCATTTAACAACATCCATTTAACAATAACCATTTAACAATATCCATTTAACAATATCCATTTAACAATATCCATTTAACAATATCCATTTAACAACATCCATTTAACAATAACCATTTAACAATATCCATTTAACAATATCCATTTAACAATATCCATTTAACAATATCCATTTAACAATATCCAGCCTGGGTAGATCTGTCTTATCAGCAGACCCTTCAACACTCTTAGCTCCACTCCGAGGATAGTGAGGACTGAACTTACACACAACAAGACGGGCAGCAGTAACTTCACTTCGACTGTCCCCTTCTTCCGACCATCGCTACATCTGAGGTCATATTCTCAGGATGACTCGAGTCTGGAACATGATGGTACTGCATAATGATATCATTGAAATAAAGTCAGTTGATCAAATGAAATTCCAGGCCCACAGATGGTTCCAACTTCATCCTGTTCCCTGTTTGCATATCTCATAACAATAAAAAGCTTTTAAATTAGCTAATGTAGGAAACAGCTCTATTCTTATAAAAAGAATTAAGAATCCTTAACCTAACCGTGTTAAACCCTGTGTATATATATATATATATTATATATATATATATATATATATATATATATATATATGTAATATATATATATATATATATATATATATATATATATATATATATATTATATAAGTGTATAGTTGGTGGCTGCTGTGAGACACTACTGTAATCATAGTGCAAGTTACTATGAAACAATACTATGAAAACAGTGTTGAAGGTTACTGTGAGACACACTATGTGAGTGAGTGTAGCGTTGTTGGTTACTGTGAGACTGTAAAGTAAAAGGACACAAGTGCAACTAATGTGGCATTTTTATTGTGGCAACGTTTCGCTCTCCAGGAGCTTTGTCAAGCCGTTACAGTCTCACTACTACTACTACTACCACTAGTATTGCACCTCACTCTGAGCCTATATATACCCTCTCTGTCTATGTACTGTTTATAACAGCTTGACAAAGCTCCTGGAGAGCGAAACGTTGCCAGAATAAAAATGTCACATTAGTTGCACTTGTGTCCTTTTACTTTACATATTGTCGGTAATTCTACCAACTTTATTACATCGTGTGAGACTACTGTTAGTAGTGTTGTTGAAGGTTACTGTGACACACCACAGTGAGTAGTTTAAAGGTTATTGTGAGAGACTACTTTGAGTGCAGTTTTGATACGCAGCTGTCAGTATAGCGTTGCTGAAGGTTAATGTGAGACACAGTACTGTGAGTTTAGTGTTGTTGGAGGTTACTGTAAAAGACACTACTGTGAGTAGTGTTGAAGGTCACTGTGAAACACTAGTGTGAGAATAGTGAAGGTTACTGTGACGCACTAATATGAGTAGTGTTGTCGAAGGTAAATGATAAATACAACTGTGAGTGTAGTGTTGAAGTTTACTGTGAGAAACAGTACTGTTAAATGTTACTAAGAGACGCTAATGTGAAGATAATATTGTTGACTGTTACTGTGAGACAGAATAGTTGAATGTTACTGTTAGACACTACTGTGAGAGTAGTGTTGAGGGTTGCCGAGTCTACTGTGAGTGTTGAAAGTTACTGTGAGTAGTGTTTAAGGTTACTGTGAAGCACACTTCTGAGAGTTATGCTGTAAGTTAATATCAGACACACTACTGTGAGTGGAGCGTTCTGGATTACTACGAGAGACTACTGTGAATGTAGTGTTGAAGGTTACAGTGAGAAATGCACCTCTGTGAGTAGGGTTGGAGGTTATCGTGAGAGATGCACCTCTGTGAGTAGGGTTGAAGGTTTTTGTGAGAAAGCACCTCTGTGAGTAGGGTTGTTGAAGATTACTGTAAGATATTATTGTGAGAGTAGTGTTGAAGGTTAATGGGAAACACTACAGTGAAAGTAGTGTTGAATGTTACTGTGAGATTATTGTGAGTGTAGTTTTTAATTTTACTGTGACACTATTGTGAGTGTATTGTTGAAGGTTACTGCGAAAGACATTGCTGCGAGAGTAGTGTCGAAGGTTAGTGTGGCATGCAAAGAGCATGTTACAATTTATTCGGCGAATGTCACACCCCCATATAGGCTGCCTCCCAACCAGCGAACTGGGTGCTAAGAGTTTAACGATCGATATGGTACCCGTCCTTAAATCAGTACCTTGGTTCATTGTCCAATCACAAGCAAGCCCGCCAAAGCAGAAGCAACGTGGTTCACTTGCGGTAAGCACTGGCAGACTTGCCTACCTGCTGATTTTGAGTACATTGCACTCTTTCTGGCTTCTGCTTTGCCATCTGTCACTGTGGCGTACACTTATTACTATTCTATCTGTAAATATTGTACATATCTGTATAAAGTGGGTGAAGGCAAAATATGCATTACAATCTTCTGCTGAGTTTGTTTGTTCCAATTCCCATTATGACCAGGTCTCACAGGCCATTCATTATCTGTGTTCATAATATGGAGGCCTGTCCAGTAGCTGGAGCTGAAGCTAGAGCTGGTCTTGGTATCGGTCATATTGCATGGCTATCGCCTTTTGTACTGCCTGTCAGTCTTGCTACTATGTGTATCCTGCTATTGCTGCTTGTTGCGTGCATTACAAATAGCGTTTTATGTTGGGTTACACCAACATGGGTGAGGCGGCTGGTGTCTGAATATACTCTTCTAAATCTGCCCAAACTATCTCTACATCGTTGCTGGCGGATTGCTCGTTCCATTGGCACAGAATAGCAATGAACTCTCACTATTAATCGCTGATTTCTGCTTAGGTTCCTTCGTAATGTGGGAGCAATCAGAGCAGCAGTCTGGTGAAGCAGGTGGTGCACCGGGTTTATCTCATGACGAGTCACCTTCGTTGGCGCTTGAGTTAACTAAACTCATTCTCAAAACAACCAGAGAGAAACGAGCATTTGGTAAAGAGGAGCTTGATAGAGAGAAGAAGAGGAGGCAATTGAAACAAACTATTGGTAACTACTTTAGAGTGCAAAAAACAGTATTGTTAATACTTCGCTTTGTTTATTAATATTATTATAATCAAGGGAGAGGGCTAAACCCGTAGGATTATGCAGCTCCTGTGGGGGGGATGTGGGAGGTATTCAGGTTTAATTCAGGGAACTGGAGCACAAATCCAATTCCTTAGACCAAGAGCCCCTCACCAACATCAAGGAACCTTCCTTGGGGGTTAGTTTTGTTGAGTCTGAGCCTGAACTGTTTTTCGAGGCATCTGAAAAAAAAAGTAAGGCACGAGCATTGAGGTAGCGCGGGGAGCACTGGGCAGCACTGGTGCATACATCGTTGTACCTCAAAGCACAAGAGTTCGCACCTATTTTAAATAATGAAGAATTTCCTGATTATCGGGTTGTTAAAACAACGGTTCTTGGGGGCATATCAGTGAATTGCCGCCAAGTACAGGAAGGAATTCAAATTGTTCAAGTGTCAGCTGGGTAAGTCTCATGTAGACTTTGTAAGGCAGCAGTCAAAAACTTTTACGAAGTGGTATAAGGCAAGTTGTGTCGATAACTTCTTCGACTTAGTGCAGTTACTTTTGGTGGAAAACCTGCTGGAATTTGTTGGACCAGAAGTTAGAGTCTTGAATATCATTCGTTGACCATTGCATTAGAGGCTGCCGGCTGGCTGACACTTTTGAGGCTAACTGCTCCTTGTCCGAGCTGTCTAATCTTTCTTCCCAACAGCCTGGCATGAATAGAGATCGTCATGGACCTGACTCTGACTGAAGGATGAAGTGGCAGGATGAAAGTGAACAACGATACCAACCAAGTAAGTCGTCTGATGAGCAACGACATCAAACTCGCGGTCATCCTGGTGAGCGACGACATCAAACTCATGGTGAACAACGACGCCAGTACCCCGAGAGGCGCCAGCCACAAAATCAACAGGGATCCAAATTAAAGTATGAAATAATCTGTTACCGTTGTCATAAACCTGGCCACGTCAACTCAAATTGCCCAATTAAACCCCAGTCGTTAGGAAAAATCAACATCCTCCCTTTTGAGATGAACCAAAAAGAAGTAGTGTGATATGGCCCCATACTACATTACCTGCCACATCTCCCTTCAAGAGAATGAAAAAAATATTGAAGTAACAACTTTTAAGGATACCAGGGCTCATTGTTCCCTTATAAATGAGGGAGTACTCCCCATCTCTGAATGGACGTCATTGCACTCCTCCGTTCTCTTCAAACCATTTGGAGGAGCTGTATTTTCTCTCCCTTTACATGACATACATGTGCAGAGTAAATATTAAAAGGATATTTGACTGTAGGTGTTTCTGAGGCATTCCCTATGAAAGATGCCTTGTTATTGCTGGGTAATAACTTTCTTAATTTGACAAAATGTCCAGAACCTGTAGTGACTAATTCTTCTCCTATGTTGGCCATAACTCGGGCAAAATCCGAAGGGATGTCTTTCGAGAATGGTGACCCATCCTTGGACGTCTCAGATCATGGGCTAGACAATTTGTTTTACGAGAAAAACTGGCCAGAGCCTCGTAAATTCAGTGAAAAGTCTCAAACCAAGTCTTCCTACTCCAGGGTTGCAGGATTGCCAGAAATCTCTGTTTCCATGCCCGAGGGAATGTCCTTTCGAGAAGAACAGCGAAGAGATCCTTCCTTAAACTTCGCTTTTTAGGCAGCCATTGGTGAATCCCACTCAGATCACCCAATGAAATATAAAATTAAACACAACCTACTGCTCTGCACAGAGACTGGTAAGGGGGAAGGGGTGAGCTTAAAATCAGATAGACTGGAAGTTCCTAAGAAATTTAGGTCACAAATTTTGAACATACCCCACAATTCCTTTTTAAGAGATCATTTAGGAATTACAAAAACTTTTTATAGAATATTGAAAGTTTTACTAGCCAAAAATAAGGCAAGATGTGAGGAATCACATCCGCTCTTGTAGGGAATGTCAACAAGTAGATAAACCTGGACGCCCCATTTAACCTGCGCTACTTATCCCAGACCTGCAGATGGACAACTGTTTGCAGAGCTAATCACTGACTGTGTGGGACCATTACCAAAATCCAAGTCAGGAAACCAGTACTTATTTATTATCACGGACAAAGTTACTAGGTATCCAGAAGCAGTCACAATGCGCAGTATAATCACTAAAGCCATTCTTAAAGCCATCACTAGATTTATATCTTACTTTGGCTTTCCTAAGTCTATGTAGACCAGGGTACTAACTTTACAGCCAAAACTTTTAGGAAAGCTTTAACCAGGCTAGGTATAATTTAAAAATTATCCACTGCCTATCATCCTCAGTCCCAAGGAGCCTTGGAAAGATTTCATCAGACTGGGAGGAATCACTTCCTGTGTTGGTGTTCGCAGTGAGAGAAACTGTGCAGGAATCAACAGAGTACAGTCCATTTGAGCTAAACTTCTGGCACACTGTATGATGTCCTCTGCGAGTGCTCAAGGAAGGATGGATGGGAGAAGACGCCTTGCATAGCACTCTACAACCCTTCTTCAAGGTTGCACGTGGCCCGTCAGTTGGCTAAGGCTAATTTAAAATCTGCTCAAAACACTATGAAACAGCGGTAGGACAAACACAAAGTTTCGCTTCTTCAATCCAGGAGACAAGGTGCTGGTGCAGGAACCTGTATCCGGCCACATCTTAAAAATGAGTAAAATCTATGATGTAAATTATGTGGTAGCTCCCCATGATAAACCCACGAAAGGTAAAATTTACCACATAAATCAAATTAAAATATTTAATAACCCTCATAAAGTCCCAGTAATGACTCTCTTCTGCCTCTGTAGACGACCCTGATTCCTTGCGCACCATTCCAGAAATTCACGTTAAGCTTTCTAATTTTGTCCTCCTCAAGAACCCTAGCCCTGTAATGTTGGGGTTGTCTAAAAATCAAATAGTAAGACTAACAGCCCTCTTACAGATTTACCCTAACATATTTTCGGACTTCCTGAAAAAAATGTACACTGGCATATCATAGTGTTGGAAACACTAAGCCTATTAAACTCTCCTCTACAGAGCTAATCCTGAAAAACAGGGGTTACTTCAGCAGGAGGTAGCATTTCTGTGAGAACACGGATTGCAATAAAGTTGGTAGAATTACCGACAATATGTAAAGTAAAAGGACACAAGTGCAACTAATGTGACATTTTATTGTGGCAACGTTTCGCTCTCCAGGAGCTTTATCAAGCCATTGCAAACAATACATGGACAGAGAGTGTATTGTTTGTAATGGCTTGATAAAGCTCCTGGAGAGCGAAACGTTGCCACAATAAAATGTCACATTAGTTGCACTTGTGTCCTTTTACTTTACAGAACGCGGATTAGAGGAGTTATCCAGCCCGTGGGCTTCACCATGTATCCTTGTTAAGAAGTCTGATGGAGGTTTCCGAATGTGTACAGACTACCGTAAGGTGAATAAGGTCACTATTCCAGATGCTTACCCTCTACCAAGTTTGGATGACGTAGTGGACTCAATGGGTAAGGCTACTTTTGTTTACAAACTAGACCATCTTAAAGGTTGCTCTCAGGTACCTTTGACAGATAAGGCGAAGGAAATCTTCGCCTTATCTGTCAAAGGCTATTAAAGGACTTGAAGGTACGGCATCTTATTTGGACGAAATAGTAGTAGCTTCCGATACTTGGAACCAACATTTCTTCCGACTTAGAACTGTCTTTGAGAAGAGCTTCCATTTAACTGTTAATTTGTATAAGTCATCCTTTGGCTAGTATTCTATTACATTTTTTGGACCATGAAGTAGGTAATGGTAAAGTAGCCCCTAAGTTTGCTAAAATTTTTGCCATTAAGAATTACCCAGTACCTTATGACAGAAAATCTCTCCAGTGTTATTTATGGATGGTAAGTTTTTACAGACGATTCTGTGAGACCTTTGCAGATGTTGTAGCCCCCTGAACCTCACTTACTAGTCAGAAACAAAAATTTCAATGATCCCCAGGGTGTCAACAAGCATTTAATAACGCTAAACGGCTACATTGTACTGCACCCATTCTCCTGTCTCCTGACGAGGGTATAGCCACTAATACACGTCCCTATCCACTGACGCCTATATAACCGCCAGTCTTGCCTTTGTTCCAGATTCTCCACCACCACGATGCTGTAAACACTAACTCCAAGGCTGAGGGACTGATTACCTCATCTTTTGTATATAGTTCTACTGTCTTCTAATTATGTCCTAGAATCTGTATTGATAAAGCCACTGGATGGCGAAACGTCTACAATAAAGATATCTAGA
This sequence comes from Cherax quadricarinatus, assembly GCF_026875155.1. NCBI lineage: Eukaryota > Metazoa > Arthropoda > Malacostraca > Decapoda > Parastacidae > Cherax > Cherax quadricarinatus. The sequence goes on from NC_069498.1 coordinate 2,611,252, forward strand.
TGTTGCACATGTGTCTTAACTTTCATAATGTACATAGCGTACGTATCTGTAAATAGTGGGTGAAGGCAAAATATACATTATAGTGCTGAGGTTGTCTGTTCCAATACCCAGTACGACCAGGTCTCACAGGCCATTGTTTACCTGTGTTGGTAATACAGTATGAATTTTGGAGGTCGCTCCGACAGCCTGGCCGGAATGTCTGTGTGCTCATGTTTCCCATACTGTTATGTACTTTGATTTATGAATGTTAACTTATATTGCACATTGAATGTTGTGGTGCACTATGTTGCCGAGATATATGGTAAATCCAGTTCCCATTACGACCAGGTCTCACAGGCCATTCACTACTGTGTTCGTAATAGTTACTGTGAAACTACTGTGAATATAGTGTTTGATACTGTTAAATTACTGTGAGAAGTGTAGTTGAAGGTTGCTGAGAGACACTACTGTGAGAAGTGTTGTTGAAGGTTACTGTGTAGCTGTTTGGAAAATTAATTTGAGACATATGACAGTGAGTGTAGTGTTGTTGAAGGTTACTGTACTCACCTAGTTGTACTCACCTAGTTGAGGTTGCGGGGGTCGAGTCCGAGCTCCTGGCCCCGCCTCTTCACTGATCGCTACTAGGTCACTCTCCCTGAGCCGTGAGCTTTATCATACCTCTGCTTAAAGCTATGTATGGATCCTGCCTCCACTACATCGCTTCCCAAACTATTCCACTTACTGACTACTCTGTGGCTGAAGAAATACTTCCTGAAGGAAGAAATACTTCCTTCCCTGTGATTCATCTGTGTCTTCAGCTTCCAACTGTGTCCCCTTGTTACTGTGTCCAATCTCTGGAACATCCTGTCTTTGTCCACCTTGTCAATTCCTCTCAGTATTTTGTATGTCGTTATCATGTCCCCCCTATCTCTCCTGTCCTCCAGTGTCGTCAGGTTGATTTCCCTTAACCTCTCCTCGTAGGACATACCTCTTAGCTCTGGGACTAGTCTTGTTGCAAACCTTTGCACTTTCTCTAGTTTCTTCACGTGCTTGGCTAGGTGTGGGTTCCAAACTGGTGCCGCATACTCCAATATGGGCCTAACATACACGGTGTACAGGGTCCTGAATGATTCCTTATTAAGATGTCGGAATGCTGTTCTGAGGTTTGCTAGGCGCCCATATGCTGCAGCAGTTATTTGGTTGATGTGCGCTTCAGGAGATGTGCCTGGTGTTATACTCACCCCAAGATCTTTTTCCTTGAGTGAGGTTTGTAGTCTCTGACCCCCTAGACTGTACTCCGTCTGCGGCCTTCTTTGCCCTTCCCCAATCTTCATGACTTTGCACTTGGTGGGATTGAACTCCAGGAGCCAATTGCTGGACCAGGTCTGCAGCCTGTCCAGATCCCTTTGTAGTTCTGCCTGGTCTTCGATCGAGTGAATTCTTCTCATCAACTTCACGTCATCTGCAAACAGGGACACCTCAGAGTCTATTCCTTCCGTCATGTCGCTCACAAATACCAGAAACAGCACTGGTCCTAGGACTGACCCCTGCGGGACCCCGCTGGTCACAGGTGCCCACTCTGACACCTCGCCACGTACCATGACTCGCTGCTGTCTTCCTGACAAGTATTCCCTGATCCATTGTAGTGCCTTCCCTGTTATCCCTGCTTGGTCCTCCAGTTTTTGCACCAATCTCTTGTGTGGAACTGTGTCAAACACCTTCTTGCAGTCCAAGAAAATGCAATCCACCCACCCCTCTCTCTCTTGTCTTACTGCTGTCACCATGTCATAGAACTCCAGTAGGTTTGTGACACAGGATTTCCCGTCCCTGAAACCATGTTGGCTGCTGTTGATGAGATCATTCCTTTCTAGGTGTTCCACCACTCTTCTCCTGATAATCTTCTCCATGATTTTGCATACTATACATGTCAGTGACACTACTGACAGACTACTGTGAGAGTTTTGATAGTTAATGTGAAAAACACTGGTGTGAATACTGTTGAAGGTTACTATGAGAGAGACTACTGTAATTGTGTTAAAAATTTCTGTGACAGTCTACGGTGAATGGAGTGTTGGTAATTATGAGATATAGTACTGATAGTGTTGTTGAAGGTTACTGTGTATAATGTTTTTCATAGTTACTATGAAACACTCCTGTGTTGATGAAGGTTACTGTGAGACTACTATGAGTATTGTTGAAGGTTACTGAGAGACTGCAGTGAGTGCTGAAGGTTACTGAGAGACTGCAGTGAGTGCTGAAGGTTACTGTGACAATCTACTGTGAGTGTAGTATTGAAGGTTAATGTGAGACACTACTGTAAGTGTAGTGCTGTTGATTACTGAGACACACTACAGTGAGTAGTATTGAAGGTTAGTTACTGTGAGTGTAGTGTTCCTGAACTTTACTGGGTATTGTTGAAGGTTACTGTGAGACTACTGTGAGAGTAGAGTTCTTGAACTTTACTGTGAGACTACTGTGAGTGTATTGTTGAATGATACTGTGGGAAAGACTACTGTGAGTAGTGTTGTTGAAGGTTACTGTGGAAGACATTGCTCTGAGAGTAGTGTTGTTGAAGGTTACTTTGAGAGACAGACTACTGTGAGATTAGTGTTGTGTATGGTTACTGTGAGTGCTGTTAATAGTTACTGTGATTGTAGTGTTGTT
>NC_069498.1:2614394-2644864 GCF_026875155.1 Cherax quadricarinatus
TTCCCGCCAAGTACAGGAAGGAATTAAAATTTTTTCAAGTTCAGCGGGTCTCCATGTAGATTTTGAAAGCCAGTAAAAACTTTTAGGGAAATGGTAAAGGCAAGTGGGTCGTATTCTTGGGCTAGGCAGTTACTTTTGGTGAAAATGCGGAATTTGTTGACCAGAAGTTAGACTTGAATATCATTCGTTGGACCTTTGGGCTTTTGAGGCTCCCGGGCTGGCGACACTTTTGAGGCTAATGTCCTTGTCCGAGCTGTCTAATCTTTTTTCCCCAAACAGCCTGGCAATGAATAGAAATCGTTATGGACCTGACTCTGACTAGGGGAATGAAGTGGCAGGATGAAAGTGAACAACGATCCCAACCAAGTAAGTCGTCTGATGAGCACGACATCAAACTAGCGGTCAATCTGGTGAGCGACGACATCAAAACTCATGGTGAGCAACGACGCCAGTACCCCGAGAGGCGCCAGCCACAAAATTAACAGGGAAGCCAAAATTAAAGTATGAAATAATCTGTTATCGTTGCATAAACATGGCCACGCCCAATTTCAAACTCCCCAATTAAACCCCAGTCATTAGGAAAAATCAACATCCTCCCTTTTGAGATAAAACCAAAAAGAAGTAGAGCGTGATATGGCCCCATACTACATTACCGCCACATCTCCCTTCAAGAGAATGAAAAAAATATTGAAGTAACAACTTTTAAGGATCCCAGGGCTCATTGTTCCCTTATAAGTGGGGGATTACTCTCCCCTCTCTGAAAGGACGCCCGCTGCACTCCTCCGTTCTCTTAAAAGGGCATTTGGAGGAGCTGTATTTTCTCTCCCTTTACATTAGATACATGTACAGAGTAAATATTTAAAGGGTATTTTGACTGTAGGTTTTCTGAGGGGTTCCCTATGAAAGATGCCTGTTATTGCTGGGTTAATAAATTTCTTAATTCGACAAAATGTCCAAACCTGTAGTGACAATTCTTCTCCGATGTTGGCCATAAAATCGGGCAAAATCGGAAAGGATGTCTGTCGAGAATGGTGACCCATCCTTGGACGACTCAGATCATGGGCTAGACAATTTGTTTTACGAAAAAAACTGGACAGAGCCTCGTAAATTTAGTGAAAAGTCCCAGACCAAGTCTTCCTACTCCAGGGTTGCAGGATTGCTAGAAATCTCTGTTTCCATGCCCGAGGGAATGTCCTTTTGAGAAGAACAGCGATGAGATCCTTCCTTAAACTTCACTTTTCAGGCAGCCATGGGTGAATCCCACTCAGATCACCCAATCAAATATAAAATTAAACACAACCTACTGCTCTGCACAGAGACTGGTAAGGAGGAAGGGGTGAGCTTAAAATCAGATAGACTGGAAGTTCCTAAGAAATTTAGGTCACAGAAATTTTGAACATACCCCACAATTCCTTTTTAAAAGATCATTTAGGAATTACAAAAACTCTTTATAGAATATTGAAAGTTTTATTAGCCAAAAATAAGGCAAGATGTGAGGAATCGCATCCGCTCTTGTAGGGAATGTCAACAAGTAGATAAACCTGGACGCCCCATTTAACCTGCGCTACTTCATCCCAGACCTGCAGATGGACAACTGTTTGCAGAACTAATCATTCATTGTGTGGGACCATTACCAAAATCCAAGTCAGGAAACCAGTACTTATTTATTATCACGGACAAAGTTACTAGGTATCCAGAAGCAGTCACAATGCGCAGTATAACCACTAAATCCATTCTTAAAGCCATAACCAGATTTATATCTTACTTTGGCATTCCTAAGTCTATGTAGACCAGGGTACTAACTTTATAGCCAAAATTTTTAGGGAAGCTTTAACCAGCTAGGTATAATTTAAAAATTATCCACTGTCTATCATCCTCAGTGCCAAGGCGCCTTGGAAAGATTTCATCAGACTGGGATGAATCACGTCCTATGTTGGTGTTCGCAGTGAGAGAAACTGTGCAGGAATCAACAGATACAGTCTATTTGAGCTAATCTTCTGGCACACTGTATGATGTCCTCTGCGAGCGCTCAAGGAAGGATGGATGGGAGAAGACGCCTTGCATAGCACTGTACTTAAACACGCTGGTTGCCCCAACACAACCAGCGTGTTTAAACTGCAAAAGTAATGATCACCATACACTGGCAGCAAAATGTCCTACAAGAAAGGATATGAAGAAAACACAAGATGCAGCAAAGAAAAAATCTACCAACAACACACCAACGTATGCCGCAGTTGCAAAGTTGCAAGCAGACACTACAAAATTACTTCAAGCATCTACTCAGCCCGCCTCCATCACCACCATCATCACTCCTCCAACATGTGACGTAACAAAGATCCACTATTGTCTACTATACGCTCACATGCAGAACATGGCTGTACCTGGATCCTTTAACTCTACCATCAACGAGTTATTTGCATTAAATAATATGCCATCATTTACATTTCCAGCATCTCCACCTTCCGAAGAAATTCTCAAATTCACCAAGGACTTAATCACCACCTCTGCTGCAGAAGCTCCATCACCACCACCAACTAGTGACGTCACTCCAACAACGTCCAATGAGAAGCCTCCACCGCCACCACACCTCACTGAATCCAACCAATCAGAAGCCTTGCCACCAGAAACATCTTAATATTCGTAAGTAAGTAAGCAAGTTTATTCAGGTATACACAAATACAGTTACACAGAATTATCATACATAGCAGCATATGTGTAGAGAACCTAGGATAACCCAAAAAAGTCAGAGTGACTTATTTCCATTGGGGTCCTTTTTATTTCCATTGGGGTCGTCTATTGAAGATGACAACGAATCTTCAATTCCACCTTTAACACCACTCAACACCCTACCTCCGCCATCAACACCACCTTCCTCAACTCCACCACCGCCTTCTCGACCTCACTCACGTCGATTACCTGGAACACTATGGGTTAAACACAAAGGACTCATGTTCTTCACCACGACACAATACCCTAGCCCAATGACTCGCCTAGAACTCATCCAACATCTCCAAGACAACACTGCAACGTACACCACCGACGAAAAGCCATTCCCAACCGTCAACCAGATAATCCACCAACTCCAAACCAACGAACTCTTCTACAGCTCTCCCATATGTGTGACACAACTCTCTAGAACAAAATTCAAAGCATTGACAACCGGATCAAGAGAATAACTAACTCCTCCTGCTTGCTGCATACTGACACTCTCAGCTCCTGCCGCTGCCTTCGCCATCCTCTCCTAGAGAGCCAATTAACGACATCATTCAAGCCTCTCTATCTACGCCTCTAGTACTTCGGTACCACATGTCCCAAAGTGGTTGGGCCATTTGCCTTGATTCCTCCTCTTCCCCTCCTTCCCATCCTTTTCCAGTTATTTCCATCCTTTCTTATCCTTCTTCCTTCCGATCTCACGACAGCTCTCGTCGTCTTCTTCGCTTCCATTCGATTCGATTCGAATCCAGGAGACAAGGTGCTGGTGCAGGAACCTGTACCCGGCCACACCTTAAAAGCTAGATTTATGGGACCCATACAAATCATGAGTAAAATCTATGATGTAAATTATGTGGTAGCTCCCCATGATAAACCTACGAAAAGTAAAATTTACCACATAAATCAAATTACAATAACCCTCATAAAGTCCCAGTAATGACTCTCTTCTGCCTCTGTAGACGACGCTGATTCCTTGCGCACCATTCCAGAAATTCAAGTTAAGCTTCCTAATGTTGGGGCTGTCTAAAAATCAAATAGTAAGACTAACAGCTCTCTTACAGATTTACCCTAACATATTTTCGGACTTACTGAAAAAAATGTACACTGGCGTATCATGATGTAGATGTTGGAAACATTAAGCCTATTAAGCTCTCCACTAAAGAGCTAATCCTGAAAAACAGGGGCTACTTCAGCAGGAGGTAGCATTTCTGTGAGAACACGGATTAGAGGAGGAGTTATCCATTCCGTGGGCTTCACCATGTATCCTTGTTAAGAAGTCTGATGGAGGTTTCCGAATGTGTACAGACTACCGTAAGGTGAATGAGGTCACTATTCCAGATGCTTACCCTCTACCAAGTTTGGATGACGTAATGGACTCTTTGGGTAAGGCTACTTTTGTTTACAAACTAGACCATCTTAAACGTTGCTATCAGGTACCTTTGAGAGATAAAGCAAAGGAAATCTTCGCCTTATTTGTCAAAGGCTATTAAAGGACCTGAAGGCACGGCATCTTATTTGGACGAAATAGTAGTAGCTTCCGATACTTGAGACCAACATTTCTCCCGACTTAAAGCTGTCTTTGAGAAGAGCTTCCATTTAACTAGTACTTTTTTTGGACCATGAAGAAGGTAATGGTAAAGTAGCCCGTAAGTTAGATCAAATTTTTGCCATTAAGAATTACCCAGTACCTTATGATAGAAAATCCCTCCAGTGTTTTTTTACGGATGGTAGGTTTTTACAGACGATTCTGTAAGAACTTTGCAGATGTTGTAGCCCCACTACTAGTCAGAAACAAAAATTTCAATGAACCCCAGGGTGTCAACAAGCATTTAATAACGCTAAACGGCTACTTTGTACTGCACCCATTCTCCTGTCTCCCGATTTTTCAAAAACTTTTGTATCACAGGTTGATGCATGTGAGTCAGGGGTAACGCAGTACTTCTACAAAAATCTGGGGAAGAGTGGTTGCAGCCTGTCCCTTACTTCTCTGCCAAGTATCAACCTCAACAAAGGGCTTATGCCATCATTGAGAAAGAAGCCCTAACTCTGATACTTGCACTCGAACATTTCGAGGTCTACGTGGGGCAGTCGTCCCAAGCGGTTACAGTCTACAGCGACCAAAATCCTTTGGTTTACCTCAACACCATGAAAAACCACAACACACGTCTGATAAAATGGAGTCTCAGGCTGCAACCTTACAATGTTAAACTCGTCCAAATTGCCGGCAAGGAAAACAAGCTGGCGGATTCCCTTTCCCGTGTTTAATTTAGGTTAAGATGTGTTAAGGACCATATGGGTAACTTAGTTCTTTTTTTTCGCCCTTTCTGAAATGTTTTTTAATGATTTTTTTTTTTTGAGTGAGGGGACATTCTGCTGCCGTCCACAGGTGTCTTCAACCAACGTTATCCCTACTGTCTGCTTTCTCTCTATAGGATAGAGTTTGACTTTGAGTCTCGAGAAAATTTGGGCCCTGTCTAATGAATTGGATGGTTGAGAGGAAGGGCGGTTCAATTATTGTAATAATGTTGGTAGAATTACCGACAATATGTAAAGTAAAAGGGCACAAGTGCAACTAATGTGACATTTTATTGTGGCAACGTTTCGCTCTCCAGGAGCTTTGTCAAGCCGATACAAACAGTATATGGACACAGAGGGTATATAAAGGCTCAGAGTGAGGTGCAATACTAGTGAGGTACCATGAGGTACCCTACGCATGTAGGAACGATAACTTCAACAACGCCTGTGTACAACACCGAAATTCCACCAATCATCTCATGAAATTCAGGGACGCCCAATTAGTGATCAAAGAAAACTAACTGTACAATCCTACTGTATCCGCAGACGCAAGTGCTCGAATCAGCCACTGATCGGCTGTTTCGAATACAAAATAAACAAAACAAACGGCAGCTTCACCATCTTGGAGTCTTAGCAAGATTCCTCCTGAATAACAGTAAACCCTGCCATCACATAGTCACTTCTGTTTACTACACAAAGACTTACAGAGAATATGAACACTTGAAACAAGCTGCCTCTATCCAGTCTATATTTGGTCCCAACCTATTTTTATGTTACCCAAAATAATAGTTTCTTATCCTTTTCCTAATGTACGAATTAATTGCTCTACCATATTGTATTACTACTACAACTTTTGCCACTACTACTACTACTACTACTACCACTAGGAACATCGAAATGGTACCTCACTAGTATTGCACCTCACCTGAAGCCTTTATATACCCTCTGTGTCCATTACTGTTTGTATCTGCTTGACAAAGCTCCTGGTGAGCGAAACGTTGCCAAATTAAAATGTCACATTAGTTGCACTTGTGTCCTTTTACGGCCTGTTCAATTATTGTTCAGTGCACTGGCGGCTCGCTACCATGGAGGTGTGGCATGCAAAAAGCATGTTGCCAATTTTTTCGGCGAATGTGTCACTCCCATATAGGCTGCCTCCCAACCAGTGTGAACGGAGTGCTAAGGTTTAACGATCGTAGGGTACCCCCAATCACAGCTAGCCCGCAAAGCTGAAGTAACGGTGGTTCACTTGCGGTAAGCATTGTAAGGGACTTGCCTACTGCTGGTTGAGTATGGGTTACTCTTTCTGACGTCTTCTTTGCCTTCTATCACTAGGTGTCACTTATTATGTCTTTCTGTACATAATATACATTAGAAAGGCATAAATTACCGACTATATGAAAGATAAGACACATGTGCACATCTGGATATCTTTATTGTCGACGTTTCGCCATCCAGTGGCTTTATCAATTACAGATTTCTAGGACATAATTAGAAGACAGTAGAACTATATACAAAGATGAGGTAATCAGTCCCTCAGCCTTGGTGTTTAGTGTGACAGCATCGTGGTGGTGGAGAATTCTGGAGCAAAGCAAGAAAGACTAGCGGTTATGCTTAAAATGGTATAAAATACCGACAGGTTGTTAGGTAAGACACATATGCAACAGTTAGGTATCTTTATTTCGAAGAACGTTTCGCCTACACAGTAGGCTTCCTCAGTTCGAGTACAGAAAAGTTGATGAAGCAGAAGAAATCTTGAAGACGATGTAATCTGTCCTTCACCCTTAAAGTTTTGGAGGTGGTCAGTCCCTCAGTCTGGTGAAGAGCATTGTTTTCCATGGAATGGATACAATATGCGAGATGAAGTGACTGGATGGAGCATTATATAGGGCCAAGGGTGAGACGTAGGTCACTAGAAGAGGTAATGAACTCAGATGCTGGGAGGTCAGGTCTTCAAGTTTCTTCTGCCTTCTATCAACTTTCTGTACTCGGACTGAGGAAGCCTACTGTGTAGGCGCGAAACGTTTCGAAATAAAGTACCTAATGTTGCATATGTGTCTTACTACGTCTAGCGGTTATTATAGGACTTTCAGTGGGTAGGGGACGTGTTGCAGTGACATATGCCCTCGTCTGCTACAGCGTCCCTAGCCACTGACGTCTATAATAACCGCCATCTTCTTGTCTTTCTGCTCCTGATCTCCACCACCACGATGCTGTGAACACTACTTCAAGACTGAGGGACTGATTACTCTCTTTTGATATTTAGTTCTACTGTCTTCTAATTATGTCCTTGAATCTGTATGATAAAGTCACTGATGGCGAAACGTCTACACTAAAGATACCCAGATGTTGCCACATGTGTCTTAACTTTCATAATGTACATAGTGCAGTATCTGTAAATAGTGGGTGAAGGCAAAATATACATTATAAGTGCTGAGGTGTTTGTTCCAATGCCCAGCATAATCGACCAGGTCTCACGGCCATTGTTTCTGTGTTGGTGATTACGGTATGAATTTGGGGAGATCGCTCCGACAGCTGGCCGGTATGTCTGTGTGCTCGTGTCTCCCATACTGTTATGTGCTGTGATTTATATATGTATAACTTATATTGCACATTGAAATGTTGTGGTGCACTATGTTGCCGAGTTATATGGCAAGTCCAGTTCCATTACGACCAGGTCTCAACTGCAACATGCCCATTCCAACTACCTGTGTTCGTAATAGTTACTGTGAGATAGTGTTGGGTTACTGTTAGATTACTGTGAGAAGTTGTAGTTGAAGGTACTGAGTAAGAAACACTACATTTAAAGTGCCCCTATAGCAGTTTTCAAAGTAAATTTGAGACATATGGACAGTGAGTGTAATGTTTGTTGAAGGTTTACGTGGCAGACTACTGTGAGAGTTTGGAGAGTAATGTGAAAAACACTGCTGTGAATACTGTTGAAGGTTACTATGAGAGAGACTACTGTAACTGTGTTAAAAATTTCTGTGACAGTCTACGGTGAATGGAGTGTTGGTTATGAGATACAGTACTGATAGTGTTGATGAAGGTTACTGTGAAACTACTGTGAGTATTGTTGAAGGTTACTGAGAGACTGCAGTGAGTGGTGAAGGTTACTGTGACAGTCTACTGTGAGTGTAGTGTTGAAGGTTAATGTGAGAAACTACTGTAAGTGTAGTGCTGTTAATTAATGAGACACGCTACAGTGAGTAGTATTGAAGGTTAGTTACTGTGAGTGTAGTGTTCCTGAACTTTACTGGGTATTGTGGAAGGTTACTGTGAGAGTAGAGTTCTTGAACTTTACTGTGAGACTACTGTGAGTGTATTGTTGAATGATACTGTGGGAAAGACTACTGTGAGTAGTGTTGTTGAAGGTTACTGTGGAAGACATTGCTGTGAGAGTAGTGTTGTTGAAGGTTACTTTGAGAGACAGACTACTGTGAGATTAGTGTTGTGTATGGTTACTGTAAGACACTCCTGTGAGTGCTGTTAATAGTTACTGTGATTGTAGTGTTGGTAAAGGTCTCTGTGAGACCACTGTGAGTACTGTTGAAGGTTACTGGGAGACACTACTGTGAGTACTGTTCAAGGTTACTGTGAGCTGAACATTAGTGACTAATGTTGAAGGTTACTTTGAGATAATGTTGTGAGTGTAGTATTGAAGTTACTGTTAGACACTTACTGTGAGTGTAGGTTGGTGAAAGTTAATGTGATGAGTGACTACTGTGATGTAGTGCTGGAACTGTAAGACGATCTGTGAGTGGTCATGTTGATGGTTTCTGGTGGGACACACTACTGTGAGCATAGTGTAGTTGCTCTGAGACACTACTTTGGTGGGTTGTGGTGTTGATAGGTTAATGTGATTTGACTACTGTTGTATGGAGAAGGATACTGTGTAGAGTTTTTGAAGGTTACTGTAGCACACTGAGAATAGTGTTGGATACTGTGAGACACCACTGTTCAATGCTACTGTGTGTATAGTATCGGTTACTGTTAGGCAACTATCCCCTGCCCCGATGCCTACTTTTTTTTTTTTACTCCCTTTTCTTTTTGTTACCCTTACCCCTGCACTAGACCCTGCCCCATGCCATCATCTTGCTGCACTCTACCCCTGCACTATCCACTGCCCCACAGCACTACCTTGTTCCCTCTACCCCTGCATATCCCCATGCCCCCACTGCAATACATCTTGTACCCTCTACCCCTGCACTATCCCCTGCCCGCTGCACACTACATCTGCTACTCCTTACCCCTGCACTATCCCCTGCCCCGCTGCACTACATCTTGCTACCCTCTACCCCTGCACTATCCCCTGCCCCGCTGCACTACATCTTGCTACCCTCTACCCCTGCACTATCCCCTGCCCCGCTGAACTACATATCTTGCTACCTCGACCCTGCACTATCCCCTGCCCGCTGCACTACATTTGCTACCCTCTACCCTGACTATCACTGCCCGCATGCACTACCTCTTGTTACCCTCTTACCCCTGCACTATCCCTGCCCCACAGCCTAATCTCTTGCTGCCCTCTATCCCTTGCACTATCCACTGCCCCGCTGACATCCTCTATCCCTGCTGCACTCTACCCCTGCACTATCACTGCCCTGGCTGCACTACCTCTTGCTTCCCTCTTCCCCTGCACTTCACTGCCCCGCTGCTCTACTCGTGTACCCTCACCCCTGCAATTTCCATGCCCGCTGTACTAACATCTTGCTGCCCTCTACCTCTGCACTATCCCCTGCCGCTGCACTTCATCTTGCTACCTCTTACCCTGGCACTATCACTGCCCGCTGCACTACCTCTTGTCTCATCCTCTCCTGCTACCTATCCCTGCCCCGCTGCACTACCTCATGCTTCCCTTACCCTGCAGCTATCACTGCCCCGCCTGCACTACCTCTTGCTACCTCTACCCCTGCACTATTCCCTGACCCGCTGCACTGCTCTTGTACCCTCTACCCCTGCACTATCCACTGCCCCGCTGCACTACCTCTTGCTACCCTCTACCCCTGCACTATCCACTGCCCCGCTGCACTACCTCTTGCTACCCTCTACCCCTGCACTATCCCCTGCCCCGCTGCACTACCTCTTGCTGCCCTCTACCCCTGCTCTATCCCCTGCCACGCAGTACTACATCTTGCTGCCCCTCTACCCCTGAACTATCTCCTGCCCCGCTGCACTACTCATGCTACCCTTCCCCGGCACTATTCCCCCTCGGCCCCGTGCACTACCTCTTGCTGCCCTCTACCCCTGCACTATCCCCTGCCCCGCTGCACTACATCTTGCTGCCCTCTACCCCTGCACTATCCCCTGCCCCGCTGCACTACATCTTGCTGCCCTCTACCCCTGCACTACCACTGCCCCGCTGCACTACCTCCATTACCCTTACCCCTGCACTATCCCTGCCCGCTGCACTACCTCATGCTACTCTACCCTGCAACTACCCCCGCCCCGCTGTACTACATCTTGCTGCCCTCTACCCCTGGCACTATCTCCTGCCCCGCTGCCACTACTCTTGCTACCCCGCTACCTGCTCTATCCCCTGCCCGCTGCACTAACTCATGCTACCCCTCTACCATGCACTATCCCCTGCCCCGCTGCACTACCTCTTGCTGCCCTCTACCCCTGCACTATCCCCTGCCCCGCTGCACTACCTCTTGCTGCCCTCTACCCTTGCACTATCCCCTACCCCGCTGCACTACCTCTTGCTGCCCTCTACCCCTGCACTATCCCCTGCCACAGCTTGCATACTACCTCTTGCTGTCTTACCACTGCACTATTCCCCGTGCGCCGCACGCTGCACTACCTCTTGCTGCCCTCTACCCCTGCACTATCCCCTGCCCCGCTGCACTACCTCTTGCTGCCCTCTACCCCTGCACTATCCCCTGCCCCGCTGCACTACCTCTTGCTGCCTCCTACCCCTGCACTATCCCCCCCCCCCCCCACCCCCCCCCCCCCCTGCCCGCCATGCACTACCTCTTGCTGCCTCTACCCCTGCACTATCCCATGCCCGTTGCTCTACCTCTTGCTGCCCTCTACCCTGCACTATCCCGCCCGCTGCACTTATCTTGACCTCTACCCCTGCACTATCCCCTACCCCGCTGCACTACCTCTTGCTGCCCTCTACCCCTGCACTATCCCTGCCCCGCTGCACTACCTCTTGCTGCCCTCTACCCCTGCACTATACCACTGCCCCGCTGCCACTTACCCTTGCTACCCTCTACCTGCACTATCACTGCCCAGCTGCACTACCCCTCTGCCCTCTACCTGCACTATCCACACTGCCACGCTGACATACGTCTTGCTGCCCTCTACCCCTGCACTATCCATTGCCCGCTTGTCACTACCTCCTTGTCCTCTACCACTGCACTATCCCCTGTCCCGCTGCACTACTCATGCTACCTCTACCCCTGCACTATCCATGCCCCACTGCACTACCTCTGCTGCCCTCTGCCCCTGCACTATTCCACTGCCCGCTGATACCTCTTGCTACCTCTACCCCTTGCACTATCCACTGCCCCGCTGCACTAATCTTTGGTACCTCTACCCCTGCACTATCCACTGCCCCGCTGCACTACATCTTGCTGCCCTATACCCCTGACATTTCCCCTGCCCCGCTGCACTAACATCTTGCTGCCCTCTACACCCTGAACTATTCCCCTGCACCTCGCTGCATACCTCTTGCTGCCCTTACCCCAGCACTATCCCCTGCCCCGCTGCACTCCTCTTGCTACCCTCTACACCTGCACTATCCTGCCCGTTGCACTACCTCTTTCTACCCTCTGCACCTGCACTATCCACTGCCCGCTGCACTACGTCTTGTTGCCCTCTACCCCTGCACTATCCCCTGCCTTGCTGCACTACCTCTTGCTACCCTCTACCCCTGCACTATCCACTGCCCCACTGCACTGCCTCTTGCTACCCTCTACCCCTGCACTATCCACTGCCCCGCTGCACTACTTCTTGCTACCCTCTACCCCTGCACTATCCCTGCCCCGCTGCACTACCTCTTGCTGCCCTCTACCCCTGCACTATCCACTGCCCCGCTGCACTACCTCTTGCTACCCTCTACCCCTGCACTATCCACTGCCCCGCTGCACTACCTCTTGCTACCCTCTACCCCTGCACTATCCCCTGCCCCGCTGCACTACCTCTTGCTGCCCTCTACCCTTGCACTATCCACTGCCCCGCTGCACTACCTCTTGCTACCCTCTACCCCTGCACTATCCCCTGCCCCGCTGCACTACCTCTTGCTGCCCTCTACCCCTGCACTATCCCCTGCCCCGCTGCACTACCTCTTGCTACCCTCTACCCCTGCACTATCCCCTGCCCCGCTGCACTACCTCTTGCTACCCTCTACCCCTGCACTATCCCCTGCCCCACTGCACTACCTCTTGCTACCCTCTACCCCTGCACTATCCACTGCCCCGCTGCACTACCTCTTGCTACCCTCTACCCCTGCACTATCCACTGCCCCGCTGCACTACCTCTTGCTACCCTCTACCCCTGCACTATCCACTGCCCCGCTGCACTACCTCTTGCTACCCTCTACCCTGCACTATCCACTGCCCCGCTGCACTACCTCTTGCTACCCTCTACCCCTGCACTATCCACTGCCCCGCTGCACTACCTCTTGCTACCCTCTACCCCTGCACTATCCCTGCCCCGCTGCACTACCTCTTGCTACCCTCTACCCCTGCACTATCCCCTGCCCCGCTGCACTACCTCTTGCTACCCTCTACCCCTGCACTATCCACTGCCCCGCTGCACTACCTCTTGCTACCCTCTACCCCTGCACTATCCACTGCCCCGCTGCACTACCTCTTGCTACCCTCTACCCCTGCACTATCCACTGCCCCGCTGCGCTCCATGACCTAATAATCATCCCCTTCCCTCTTGCTGCCCAATACCCCTGTACCCTTCCCTGCCCTGCTGCCCTGCATGACTCTTGCAGACTTAGCGCTTCTTTTTTTATAATAATGATTAATAATAAAAATAATAATAATAATAATGTGAGATAGAACTGAGTGAGAGTAAGACTTGATGCAGGTTACGGGACAGTACTGGAAAGTAGTTTTTCATTGTACGTTACTATAAGTAGTGTTGTTGGTTACTGTGAGACCAACACTCTTAGGAAACACTCTATTGCGTGAAACGTTAACTAGTGAAACATTACTGAGTTGAGAGCGCTGATTGTTACTAGCGCTTACACACAAGTACTACTCTGAGAGTAGAGTTTTGAATTATACTGAGACATGCAGCTACTGTGCGTTTCGTTTTGCTGAAGAGGTATAGTTATACAGTAACTGATGTGGTAGTTGAAGGTTACTGTAGACACTACTTAAGTAGTGTTGACGGTTACTGTGAGACACTACTTAAAGTAGTGTAGTGAAGATTCTACTGTTTGAGACACTATCTAAAACTACGATAAGTGTTGTAGGTTAGCTGTCGAGACCACTACCTTATCAAGTAGTAGTGATGATGTTTAGTGTGAGGACACCAATGGACTTAAGTGATAGTTAAGGTACACTGTGTACAGAACACTACTCGATAAAGTATGTATGAAAAGCGATTATACTGTGAGACACACACTCTAAGAAGGTATGTTGAAGGTTAGAGCTGTAGAACGCAGCTACTCTATAAGTAGAGGTTGAAGATTAACCGTGAGACACGTAACTTTAATGTAGCGTGTAGACAGGATTATCTGTTGACACCACACTACAGTTAAATGTATGACGGTTACTCGCGCTAGAAGACAACTACTTAAAGTAGTCTATGTGAACAGGTTACTAATGGCGCTGACGACACCCAACTAAACGTAGTGTGTGAAGGAGTTATGCTGTCGAGACTCTACTTAAGTAGCGTTGAGGAATAGAGTACGTTGAGCCCAACCTACTCTTGACAGTAGTGTATCTGTCAAGCTGTATAGCGCTGTTGAGACACTAGCTTCAAGTGCAGTGTTTGAAAGGTTTCCTTGACGAGCGACCACTACGCTTACAAGTAGCGTGATTTGTAAGGATTCCTGTGAGACATCACTTGTAAGTAGTGTTGAAGTTACAGTGAGACACTACTAAGATAGTGTTGAAGGTTATACTGTGAGACACTACTTAAGTAGTGTGAAAGGTTACTGCTGAGACAACCTAACTTTAAGTAGTGTTTGAAGGTTACCCGTGAGACACTACTTAAGTAGTCTTGAAGGTTAGTGGCGTGGAGACTACTACTCTAATAGTGTTGAAGGTATACGTGAGAACACTACTAAGTAGTGTTGAAGGTTACTGTGAGACCTACTTAAGTATAGTGTATTGAAGGTCTAGTGTCTGGAGACACATACTCATAGACAGAGTTGTGTTTAAAGGTTACCGTGAGCACCCTACTTAAGTAGTGTTGAAAGGATCGTGCGAGTGAGACACACTTAAGTAGTGTTGAAAGCGTACTGTGAGACACTACTTAAGTAGCGTGGTTTTCAGAAGTTCCCGTGAGTACACTACTTAAGTATGATGAAGGTTACCGAGAGACACAACTTTAAGTAGTGTTGAAGGTTAGTGTGAAACACTACTTAAGTAGTGTCTCACAGTAACCTTCAACACTACTTAAGTAGTGTCTCACACTAACCTTCAACACTACTTAAGTAGTGTCTCACGGTAACCTTCAACACTACTTAAGTAGTGTCTCACAGTAATCCTTCAACACTACTAAGTATAGTCTACAAGTAAACCTCAACACTACTTTAAGTAGTGGTCTCACACTAACCTTCAACACTACTTAAGTAGTGTACCTCACGGTAACCATCAACACTACCTTAAGTAAGTGTCTCGCCTCGAAACCTTCAACACTACTTAAGTAGTGTCTCACAGTAACCTTCAACACTACTTAAGTAGTGTCTCACAGTAACCTTCAACACTACTTAAGTAGTGTCTCACACTAACCTTCAACACTACTTAAGTAGTGTCTCACAGTAACCTTCAACACTACTTAAGTAGTGTCTCACAGTAACCTTCAACACTACTTAAGTAGTGTCTCACAGTAACCTTCAACACTACTTAAGTAGTGTCTCACAGTAACCTTCAACACTACATTAAGTCAGTGGTCTCACAGTAACCTTCAACCCACTGTAAGTAGTGTACTCACAGTAACCTTCATAGCACACTTAAGAAGTGCGTCCTCACACTAACCTCAACTCTACTTAAGTAGTGATCCCCCCCACAGAAACCTTCAACACAACTTAAGTAGTGTCTCACACTAACTTCAAACACTACTTATAAGTAGTGTCTCACAGTAACCTTCAACACTACTTTAAGTAGAGTCTCCAGTAACCTTCAACACTACTTTAAGTAGTGGTCTCACAGTAACCTTCAAACACTACTTAAGTAGTGTCTCACGGTAACCTTCAACCACACTACATTTAAGTATGTCCACACTAACCTTCAACACTACTTAAGTATAGTGTCTCACAGTATCCTTCAACACCTACTTAAAGTGACTCACAGTAACCTTCAAACACTACTTAAGTAGTGTCTCACACTAAACCTTCAACACTACATATAGTAATGTGTCTCACACTACCCTCTTCCAACACTACTAAGTAGTGTCTCACAGTAACCCTTCAAGCACTACTATAAGTATTGACTCACAGTAACCTTCAACACTACTTAATGTAGGTCTCACAGTAAACCTTCAACACCACACCCAGTAATGTCTCACTATAACCTTCAGCAAAACTAAACTCACCAGCCGTTGTGTCTCAGTATAATTCAACACTCACTCAGAGTAGACTTCATCACAGTTAACCATCAGCACTCACAGTAAATGTTTCAACAGTAACGTTCAACAATAATTTCTCCCAAAGTACGTCGTCTACACAGTAACCGCAACAACAACTACTTATAGTAACGTACAAGAAACTACTTCACAGTACTGTCACAGTAACCTTCATCAAGTATACTCACAGTACTCTCAATTATTATTATTATTATTATATATTATTATCATTATTATACAAAAAGAAGCGCTAATTCCTGGCAAGAGACATCAGGGCAGCAGGGCAGGGAAGGGTACAGGGGTATTGGGCAGCAAGAGGGAAGGGGATGATTTATTAGGTCATGGAGCACAGCGGGCAGTGGATAGTGCAGCTGGGCAGAGGTAGCAAGAGGTGAGTGCAGCGGGGCAGTGGATAGTGCAGGGGTAAGAGGTAGCAAGAGGGAGTGCAGGGGGGCAGTGGATAGTGCAGGGGTAGAGGTAGCCAAGACGTAGTGCAGCGGGGCAGGATAGTGTCAGGTAGAGGGTAGCAAGAGGTAGTGCAGCGGAGGCAGGGGAAGTGCAGGGGTAGAGGTAGCAAGAGGAGTCAGCGGGGCAGTGATAGTGCAGGGGTAGAGGGTAGCCATGAGGGAGTGCAGCGGGCAGTGGATAGTCAGGGTAGAGGGTACCAAGAAGTAGTGCACGGTGGCAGTTGATAGTGCAGGGGTAGAGGGTAAGGCAAGAGTAGTGCACGGGCAGTGGATAGTGGCAGGGGAGAGGGGTAGCAAGAGGAGTGCAGCGGGGCAGAAGATAGTCGCAGGGTAGAGGGTAGCAAGAGGGAGTGCAGTGTGGGCAGTGATAGTGAAGGGTAGAGGGTAGCAAAGGGTAGTGCAGCGGGCAAGGAATAGTGCAAAGGGTAGAGGGTAGCAAGAGGGTATGCAGCGGAGCAGGTTTAGTGCAGGGGTAGAGGGCAGCAAGAGGTAGTGCAGCGGGGCAGGGGACATGCAGGGTAGAGGGTAGCAAGAGGTAGAGCAGTGGGGTCAGTGGAAAGTGCTAGGTAAGGGTAAGGCAAGAGGTAGTGCAGCGGACGGGGATAGTGCAGGGGTAGAGGGAACAAGAAGTAGTGCATACGGCAGTGGATATGCAGGGGTAGGAGGTAGCAAGAGTAGTGCAGCGGGGCAGTGGGATAGTGGCAGGGGTAAGGGTAGCAAGATGTAGTACAGCGTGGCAGGGGAATGCAGGGGTAGAGGGTAGCAAACGGAGTGCAAGCCGGGCAGGGGATTGTGGCAGGAGTAGAGGTAGCAAGAGGCAGTGCAGAGGGGCAGTGGATAGTGCAGGTGTAGAGGGTACAAGAGGTAGTGCAGGCAAGGCAGGAATAGCGAGGGGTAGAGGGCAACAAGACGTAGTGCAGCGGGCAGATGGATAGTGCAGGTGCAGATGGTAGAAAGAGGTATGCAACGGGCATGTGGAAAGTGCAGGTGTAGAGGGTAGCAAGAGGGTAGGCAGCGGGGCAGTGATATGCAGGGGTAGAGGTAGCAGAGGTAGTGCGAGCTAGGCAGTGGAATAGTGCCAGGGTAGAGGGTAGCAAGAGGTAGTTGAAAGCGGGGCAGTGTATTTGCAGGGGTAGACGGTACAAGAGTAGTGGCAGGCGGGGCAGTGGATATGGCAGGGGTAGAGGGCAGCAAGAGGTTAGTGCAGCGAGGCAGTGGAAAGTGCAGGTAGAGGTAGCAAGAGGTAGTGCAGCGGGGCTGTGGATAGTGCAGTGGTAGAGGGCAGCAAGAGTAGTGCAGCGAGGCAGTGGATAGAGGCAGGGGTAAGAGGTAGCAAGAGGTATGCGCGGTGTCAGTGGATAGTGCGGGTAGAGGCAGCAAGAGGTAGTTGCAGCGGGCAGTGATAGTGCCGGGGGTAGAGGGTAGCAAGAGAAGTGCAGCGGGGCAGTGGATAGTGCAGGGGTAGAGGGTAGCAAGAGGTAGTGCAGCGGGGCAGGGGATAGTGCAGGGGTAGAGGGTAGCAAGAGGTCGTACAGTGGGGCAGGGATAGAGCAGAGGTAAGAGGGTAGCACGAGGTAGTACAGTGGCGGCAGTGATAGTGCAGGGTAGAGGGTAGCAAGAGGTAGTGCCAGCGGGGCAGGGGAATATGCAAGGGGTAGAGGGTAGCAAGAGGTAGTACAGTGGGGCCAGGATAGTGCAGGGGTAGAGGTAGCAAGAGGTAATGCAGCGGCAGGGGAATAGTGCTGGGGTAGAGGCAAGCAAAGTAGTGCAGCGGTGTCAGATAGTGCAAGGGGTAGAGGGCAGCAAGATGTAGTGCAGCGGGGCAGTGGATAGTGCAGGGGTAGAGGGCAGCAAGATGTAGTGCAGCGGGGCAGTGGATAGTGCAGGGGTAGAGGGTAGCAAGAGGTAGTGCAGCGGGGCAGTGGATAGTGCAGGGGTAGAGGGTAGCAAGAGGTAGTTGCAGCGGGCAGTGAATAGTTGCAGGGGCAGAGGGCAAGCAAGAGGTACGCAGCGGGGCAGTGGATAGTGCAGGGGTAAGGGTAGCATGAGGAGTGCAGGCGGGCAGGGATAGTGCCGGGAAGGGCAGCAATGAGGTAGTGCAGCGGGCAGTGGATAGTGCAGGGGTAGCGGGCAGCAATGAATGTAGTTGCATCGTGGCAGAGGATAGAGCAGGGGTAAGGCAGCAAGGGGTAGTGCAGCGGGGCAGTGGATAGTGCAGGGTAGAGGGTAGCAAGAGGTAGTGCAGCGGGGCAGTGGATAGTGCAGGGGTAGAGGGCAGCAAGAGGTAGTGCAGCGGGGCAGGGGATATTGGCAGGGTATAGGGCAGCAAGATGTAGTGCAGGTTCGGGGTAGGGGAATAGAGCAGGGGTAGAGGGAGCAGATGTAGTGGCAGCGGGGCAGGGGATAGTGCAGGGGTAGAGGGCAGCAAGAGGTAGTGCAGCGGGGCAGGGGATAGTGCAGGGGTAGAGGGCAGCAAGAGGTAGTGCAGCGGGGCAGGGGATAGTGCAGGGGTAGAGGGCAGCAAGAGGTAGTGCAGCGGGGCAGGGGATAGTGCAGGGGTAAAGGGCAGCCCCAGCACCCCAGCCAACTCCCAACCCGCAAGAGGTATTGCAGCGGCAGGGATAGTGCAGGGTAGAGGGCAGCAAGATGGTAGTTGCAGCGGGGCAGGGGATAGTGCAGGGTAGAGGGCAGCAAGAAGGTAGTGCAGACTGGTCAGGGATGTGGGCAGGTAAGAGGGTAGCATGAGGTAGTGCAGGCGGGGCCAGGGGATAGTATGCAGGGGTAGAGGGCAGCAAGATGTCGTAGCAGCGGGGCAGGGAAGTGCAGGGGTAAGGGCACAAGAGGAAGTGCAGCTTGGGCATGGGATAGTGCAGGGGTAGAGGGTAGCATGAGGTAGTGCAGCGGGGCAGGGGATAGTGCATGGGTAGAGGGTAGCAAGAGGTAGTGCAGCGGGGCAGGTGGATAGTGCAGGGGTAGAGGGCAGCAAGATGTAGTGCAGCGGGGCAGGGATAGTGCAGGGGTAGAGGGTAGCATGAGGTCGTGCGCGGGCAGGGATAGGGCAGGGGAAGAGGGTAGCATGAGGTAGTGCAGGCGGGGCAGGATAGGTGGCAGGGGTAAGGGCAGCCAAGATGTAAGTACAGACGGGGCAGGGATAGTGGCAGGGGACAGCAGCAAGATGTAGTGCAGCGGGGCAGGGGATAGTGCAGGGGTAGAGGGCAGCAAGAGGTAGTGCAGCGGGGCAGGGGATAGTGCAGGGGTAGAGGGTAGCATGAGGTAGTGCAGCGGGGCAGGGGATAGTGCAGGGGTAGAGGGCAGCAAGATGTAGTACTGCTGGCAGGGAAGTGCAGGGGTAGAGGGGCAGCAAGATTGTAACGTGCAGCGGGGCAGGGGATAGTGCAGGGGATAGAGGTAGCATGAGGTAGTGCAGCGGGGCAGGGAAAGTTGCAGGTATAGGTACAAGAGGAAGTGCAGCGGGGCAGTGGATAGTGCAGGGGTAGAGGGTAGCAAGAGGCAGTGCAGCGGGGCAGTGGATAGTGCAGGGGTAGAGGGTAGCAAGAGGTAGAGCAGCGGGGCAGTGGATAGTGCAGGGGTAGAGGGTAGCAAGAGGTAGTGCAGCGGGGCAGGGGATAGTGCAGGGGTAGAGGGCAGCAAGAGGTAGTGCAGCGGGGCAGTGATAGGCAGGGGTAGAGAGTAAGCAGAGAGGTAGTGCAGCCGGGGCAGGGGATAGTGCGGCAGAGAAGGTAGAGGGCAGCAAGATTAGTACAGCGGGGGCAGGGGATATTGCCGGGTAGAGGTAGCAAGAGGTAGTGCAGCGGGCAGTGAAAGTGCAGGGGTAGAGGGTACAGCAAAGAGGTAGTGCAGCGGGCAGTGGAAGGCAGTAGAGGGCAGCAAAGGTTGTGCAGCGGGGCAGTGGAATAGTGCAGGGGTGAGGGCACAAAGATGTAGTGCAGTGGGGCAGGGGATAGTGCAGGTAGAGGGAACAAGAGGTAGTGCAGCGGGGGCACGGGGATAGAGCAGGGGTAGAGGTAGCAAGATGTAGTGCAGCGGGCAGTGATAGTGCAGGGTAGAGGGTAGCAAGAATGTAGTGCGCGGGCAGGGATAGATCAGGGTAGAGGGTAGCAAGAATGTATGCAGCGGGGCAGGGATAGTGCAGGGTAGAGGGTAGCAAGAGGTAGTGCAGCGGGGCAGGGGATAGTGCAGGGTAGAGGGTAGCAAGAGGTAGTGCAGCGGGGCAGGGGATAGTGCAGGGGTAGAGGGTAGCAAGAGGTAGTGCAGCGGGGCAGTGGATAGTGCAGGGTAGAGGTAACAGAGGTAGAGCAGTGGGGCAGGGGATAGTGCAGGGGTAGAGGGCAGCAAGAGGTAGTGCAGCGGGGCAGGGGATAGTGCAGGGGTAGAGGGCAGCAAGAGGTAGTGCAGCGGGGCAGGGGATAGTGTCTTACAGTAACCGATACTATACACACAGTAGCATTGAACAGTGGTGTCTCACAGTATCCAACACTATTCTCAGTGTGCTACAGTAACCTTCAAAAACTCTACACAGTATCCTTCATCAATACTCACAGTAGTCTATCACAGTAACCTTCAACACCACTACCCTCAAAGTAGTGTCTCAGAGCAACTAACACTATGCTCACAGTAGTGTGTCTCACAGAAACCTTCAACATGACTACTCACAGAATAGTCTTACAGTTCCACCACTACTCACAGTAGTCTCTCTCACAATAACTTTCACCAACACTACACTCACAGTAGTGTCTAACCGTAAGCTCAATACTAGCAGTATCACAACATTATCTCAAAGATAACCTTCCAACCATTAGTCACTAAATGTCAGTCTCACTGTAACCTTGAACAGTACTCAAAGTATGTCCCTCCCAGTAAACCCATCAACAGATACTCACATGGTCTCACAGAGACCTTTACCAACACTACAAACGACAGTACTATTAACAGCACTCACAGAAGTGTCTTACAGTAACCATACACAACACTAATCTCACAGTAGTCTGTCTCTCAGAAAGTAACCTTCAACAACACTATCTCTCACAGCAATGTCTTCCACAGTAACCTTCACACACGACACACAGTCAGTCTTTCCCCACATATCATTCAACAATACACTCACAGTATCTCACAGTAAAGTTCAAGAACCTACTCTCCACAGTAACCTTCCACACTACCCAGTAAAGTCAGGACACTACACTCACAGTATCTAACCTCAATACAACTCACTCCTAGCGGTCTCAGTAATGAACAGGCACTACACTTACAGTAGTGTCTCACGTTTAACCTTCACACTACACTCACAGTAGATTGTCCAGTAAACCTTCAGCACTCACTTGCAGTCTCTCATTAACCTTCAACAATACTCCAGTATCTCCACAGATAACCTTCATCCACATAACAGTACTGTATCTCATAACCAACACTCATTCCACCGTAGATGTCACAGAAATTTATTTTAACACAGTTACAGTAGTCTCTCCATAGTAACCTACACAGTATTCACAGCAGTGTTTTTCACATTAATCTCAAAACTCTCACAGTAGTCTGTCACAGTAACCTTCCAACATCATTACCCTCACGTCATATGTCTCAAATTAACTTTGAAAACTGGCTAACACATAAAGTAGTGTGTCCTTCCACAGTAACCCTTCAACTACACTTCTCACAGTAGTCTAACAGAACCAACACTATATCACCGTACACTAATACGAACACCAGGTAGTGATATGCTTTGCTGTGAGACTGGTCGTAATGTAACTGGACTTCCATATAACTCGGCAACATAGTGCACCACAACATTCAATGTGCAATACAATAACATATATAAATCCACAAGCACATAACAGTATGGGAGACACGAGCACACAGACATTCCGGCCAGGCTGTCGGAGCGATCTCCAAAATCATAACCGTATCACCAACACAGGTAAACATGGCCTGTGAGACCTGGTCCGTACTGGGCATTGGAACAAACAAGCCCGCCCTTCCTCAGCACTATAATGTATATTTTTGCCATTCACCCACTAATACAGGATACGTGCACTATGTACATTATGAAAGTTAAGACACATGTGCAACATCTGGGTATCTTTAGTGTAGACGTTTTCGCCCCATCCAGTGGACTTTTATAATACAGATCTAGGACATAATTAGAAGACCATTAGAACTATATACAATAGAGAGGTAATCAGTCCCCTCAGACTTGAGTTAGTGTTCACAGCATCGTGGTGGAGGAGAATCAGGAGCAAAGACAAGAAGAACTGGCGGTTATATAACTTCAGTGGCTAGGACGTGTAGCAGACGAGGGCATAGTCCCACTGCTACACGTCCCTACCCACTGAAGTCTAAATAACCGCTAGTCGTTAGGTAAACACATATGCAACAGTTCGGTATCTTTATTTCGTAACGTTTTCGCGCCTACACAGTAGGCTTCCACATCGAGTACAAAAAGTTGATAGAAGCAGAAGAACTTTGAAGACCTGACCTCCCAGCTCTGATTCTTACCTCTTCTAGTGACCTACGTCTCAACCTCTTGCCCCATATAAGTCTCCATCCTGTCACTTCATCTCCATAATGTTACATTCCATGGAACAAATGCTCTTTCTCCAGACTGATGGACTGACCACCTCAAAACTAAGGTGATGGACTGATTACATCGAACTTCAAGTTTCTTCTGCTCGTTCTATCAACTTTTCTGTACTCGACTGAGGAAGCCTACTGTGTAGGCGAAACGTTTCGAAATAAAGATACCTAACTGTTGCATATGTTCATACCAACAACCTGTCCGGTATTTTATACCATTTAAATGCAAAACCGCTAGTCTTCTTCCTTGCTCCAGAATCTCCACCACCACGATGCTGTGAACACTAACTCCAAGCTGATTGACTGAATACCTCATCTTTTGTATAGTAGTTCTACTGCTTCTAATTATGTTCCTAGAATCTGTATGATAAAGCCACTGGTGGCGAAACGTCTACAATAAGATAACCAGATGTTGCACATGTGTCCTTAACTTTTCATATTGTCGGTAATTTTATGCTTCTATGTATATAATGTACAATAGAATAATGAAGTGTTACACACTAGGTGATAGATGGCAAATCGAAGACGTCAAAAGAGTACACCATACACAACCAGCATGTCGCAAGTCTAGCCATGCTTACCGCAAGTGTACCACGTAACTTCAGCTTTGCGGGCTTGCTTGTGATTGGGGGTACCCCTATCGATCGATAAAACCCTTAGCACCCATCACTGTTGGGAGGCAGCCTATATGGGAGTGACACATTCGCCAATAAATTGTAACATGCTTTTTTTGCATGCACACTCCAAGGGTACGAGCCGCCAGGCACTGAGACAATAATTGAACGTACAAGGACACAAGTGCAACTAATGTGACATTTTATTGTGCCACTGTAATCGCTCTCCAGGAGCTTTTCAAGCAATACAAACATATATGAGGACCAGAGGTATATAGAAGCCTCAGACGTAGCGCGAGGTGCAATACTAGTGAGGTAACCATTTCGATGTTCACTAGTGGAAAGTAGTAGTAGTAGTAGTAGTGGCAAAAGTTGTAGTAGTAATTACAATATGGTGAGCAATTTAATTCATTACATTGGAAAAGGATATAAAAGCTATTATTTGGTAACATCAAAATAGGTTGGACAAATAATAGACTGGATAGAGGCAGCTTTGTTTCAGTGTTTCATTCTCTGTAATGTGCTTTGTGTAGTATAACAGGAAGACTATGTGATTGGCAGGGTTATGCTGTTTTCAGGAGGATTCTTGCTAAGACTTCAGAGAAAGGGAAGCTGCCGTTGGTTTGCTTAATTGTATCGAAACAGCGTTCAGTGCTGATTCGAGGCACTTGACGTCCTGCGGAGATTAGTTTCTTTTGATCACTAATTGGGCGTCCCTGGATATTTCATGAGATGATATGGTGGAATTCGCGATGTTGTATCACAGGCGTCATGTTAAGATATTATCGATTCCACTACACACATGCCTAGGAGGTACCTCATGTACCTCACTAATTAATTGGCACCTCACTACTCGAGGCCATTATATATACCCTCTGTGTCTACATATTACTGAGATGTCTATTGTATCGGCCTTCTGAACAAAGGCTCCCTCGGAAGTGCGAAAACGTTGCCTACAATAAAAATAACACATCAGTTCTTGTCACTTGTTGCACCTTTATCATGACTTTACATACTTGTTAGTCTAAACTCTACCAACATTATTACAAATAATTGCACACGCCCTTCCTCTCGAACCAATCCAATTTCCTAATTAGACAGGGCCCATGAATTTTTCTCGAGAACTCAAAGTCAACAAACTCTATCCTATAGAAGAAAGCAGACAGTACAGGAGTCTTAACGTTTGTGAGGATATGAAACACCGTACGGCAGCAGAATGACCCCTCACTCCAAAAAAATCAAAAAATCTAATAAAAGACATTTCAGAAACGAGGGCTGAAAAAAAGAACTAGATTTACCCATATGGTACCTTTCCACTCTTAACCTAACTTAAAACACAACATAGAAAGGGAAATCCGCCCAGCTTGTCTTCTTCTTGCCGGCAATTTGATGCGCGTGGAGTTTATACAACATTTGTAAGCGAGTCTTGCAGGCACTGAAGCTCCATTTTATCAGGAGCATGAGTGTGGAGATCTTCGGCCTTATTTCATGGTGTTGAGGCGTCTAAACCAAAGAGAGGATTTTGGTCCGCCTGGATAGACACTGCGTAACCGCGACTTGGGACGACTTGGCGCGCCCACTAGAACATCGTCCTCGAAACAGTTCTAGTGCAAGTTGTCAGACTTGGTTGTAGGGCTTCTTTCTCAAATGATTGAGGCGTAAGACCCTTTTGCGCGTTGCATCGGTTGATACTTGGCAGAGAAGTAAGGAACTCAGAGCTGGCAACCATCTTTCCCCAGAATTTTGCAGAGAATGAACTTGCTACCCAGACTCACGATGCATCAACCTGTGATACAAAAGTATTTTTGAACAAAATGCGGAGAGCACAGCGGAGAATGCGGGTCGCTCAGTACATCAAGTAGCCGTTTTAGCCGTTATTAAATGCCATGTATCTGACTACCCCTGGGCCTAGCGCTTCGAGACATTTTTGTTTTCTGACTAGTAGGAGGGGCTACAACATCTGCAAAGTTTTACAGAATCGTCTGTTTAAAAACCTACCATCCGTAAAAAAACACTGGTGGGATTATTCTATCATAAGGTACTGGGTAATTCTTAATGGCAAAAAATTTATCTAACTTACGCTACTTTACCATTAACCTTCTTCATGGTCCAAAAAAAGTTCTAACAGTCTTACGAATGGACACTCCATCTCAACAGACAGCATTACAGTTCGGCGACAAGAGATGAGTTAGGTGAGCCAAGCATCAGAAGCACTACTGATATTCCGAGTTCCACATATGCATGCCGTGCCCTCTCAGGTCCTTTATGCCTTTGATCAGATAAGCGGCTAAGATTTCCTTTGCCTTCTATATCCTCTCCAAGGTTACCATTGTATATGCAACGATTTACGCTGGTCTAGTTTGTAAACACACACGTCAGCCTTACCCAAAGAGACCATTACTGTCATTCCAAACTTCAGTAGGACGGGTAAGCATCTGGAATATTGACCTCAATTCACCTTACGGTATCTGTACACATATCGAAACCTGCCATCAGACCATCTTAACAAGGATTACGGAGGTCGAAGACCCGACGAATGGATAGACTCCTCCCCTACATTAACCCGTGGTTCTCACCGAAATGCTAGCCTCCGTCGAAGTAGCTTTTCCTTTTTTCAGATTAGCTCTTTAGTCTGAGACTTAATAGGCTAAATTCAATCCAACTATCTACATCATGATACGCAGTGTACAATTTTTTCAGTAAGCGTCCGCAAATATGATTAGGGTAAATCTGTAAGAGGTGCTGTTATTCTTACTTATTTGATTTTTCTAGACAGCCCCAAACATTAGGAAGCTTAACTTGAACTTCTGGAATGGGTGCGGCAAGGAATCAGCGTCGTCTACAAGGCAGAAGAGAGTCATTACTGGGACTTTTATGAGGTTATTGTAATTTGATTATGTGGAAAACTTTACTTTTCGTGGGTTTTTTATCACGGGGACTACCACATAATTTACATCATAGATTTTACTCATGATTTTTATGGGTCCCATATAATCTAGATTTAATGTGTGGCCGGGTACAGGTTCCTGCACCAGCACCTTGTCTACCTGGATTCGAATCGAATCGATGGAAGCGAAGAAGACGACGAGAGAGTCGTGAGATGGAAGGAAAGAAGATAAGAAAGGATGGAAAAACTGGAAAGGATGGGAAGGAGGGGAAGAGGAGGAATCAAGGCAAGTGGCCCAACCACTTTTGGACATGTGGTACCCGAAGTACTAGAGGCGTAGATAAAGAGCTGAATGATGTCGTTAATTGGCTCTCTAGGAGAGTATGGCGAGGCAGCGGCAGGAGGCTGAGGTGTCAGTATGCAGCAAGCAAGGAGTTAGTTATTCTCTTGATCCGGTTGTCAACGCTTTGAATTTTGTTCTAAGAGTTTGTGTCACACATATGGGAGACTGTAGCAAGTTCGTTGAGTTTGGAGTTGGTGGATTATCTGGTTGACGTTTGGAATGGCTTTCGTCGGTGGTGTACGTTGCAGTGTTGTCTTGGAGTCATTGGGCTGGGGTATTGTGTCGTGGTGAAGAACATCGATCCTTTGTGTTTTAGCCCATAGTGTTCCAGGTAATCGACGTGAGTGAGGTCGAGAAGGCGTGTTGAGTTGAGGAAGGTGGTGTTCATGGCGGAGGTAGGGTGTTGAAGTGTGAATTGAAGATTCGTTGTCCATCTTCAATAGACGACCCACCAATGGAAATAAAAAGACCCAATGAAATAAGTCACACTGACTTTTTTGGGTTCTCCTAGTGTTGCTCTACACATATGCTCTATGTATGATAATCTGAGTAACTGGTATTTGTGTATACCTGAAATAAACTTGCTTACTTACGAAATATTAAGATGTTTCTGGTGGCACGGCTTCTGATTTGGTTTTGGATTCAGTGAGGTGTGGTGGCGGAGGAGCTTCTCCATTGGACGTTGGAGTGACGTCACTAGTGTGGGGTGTGTATGGATCTCTGCCCAGAGGTGGTGATAAGTCCTTGGTGAATTTGAGAATTTTCTTCAGAGGTGGAGAATGCTGGAAATGTAAATGATGGCATGTTATTTAACAGCAAATAACTCGTGATGGTAGAGTTAAAGGTTCAGGTACAGCCATGTTTCTGCAAGTGAACGTATAGTAGACAATAGTGAATCTTCGATACGTCACAATGTTGGAGGAGTGATGGTGGTGAGGCATGCCATGAAGTAATTTTTGTAGTGTCCTGCTTGCAACTTTGCAATTGCGCCATAACGTTGTGTGTTAGTTGGTAGATTTTTCTTTGCTGGCATCTTGTGTTTTTTCTTCATAATATCCTTTCTTGTAGACAATTTGCTGCCAGTGTATGGTGAATCATTACTTTGCAGTTTTAAACACGCTGTTTGTTGGGGCAACCAGCCGTGTTTTTAAGTACAGTGCAATGCAATGGCGTCCTTCTCCATCCCAACCTTCCTTGAGCGTCGCAGAGCATCATACAGTATGCCAGAAATTAGCTCAAATAGACTGAATCTGTTGATTCCTGCACAGTTTTCCCTCACTGGCGCACACCATCTAAAGGACGTGATTCATCCCAGTCTAGAAATCTTTTCCAAGGCGTCCTTGGCCTGAGGAGCTAGACCAGTGGATGATTTTTAAATTATACCAGCTGGTTAAAGCTTCCTAAAATTTTTGGCTAAATAGTTAGTACCCTGGTCTACATAGACTTAGGAATGCCAAAGTAAGATAAAAATTCTGGTTATGGCTTGAAGAATGATTTTAGTGGTTAAACTGCACATTGTGACTGCTTCTGGATACCTATAACTTGTCCGTGAAATAAAGTAAGTACTGGTTTCCTGACTTGGATTTTGGTAAATGGTCCCCTCACAATGAATGATTATTACTGCAAACAGTTGTCCATCTGCAAGGTTCTGGGATGAAGTAGCGCAGTTAAATGGGGCGTCCAGGTTTATCTACTTGTTGACATTCCTACAAGAGCGGATGCGAAAATTCCTCACATCTTGCCTTATTTTTGGGCTAATAAAACTTTCAATATTCTATAAAGAGTTTTTGTAATTCCTAAATGATCTTTTAAAAGGAATTGTGGGGTATGTTCAAAATCTGTGACCTAAATTTCTTAGGAACTTCCAGTCTATCTGATTTTAAGCTCACCCCTTCCTCCTTACCAGTCTCTGTGCAGAGCAGTAGGTTGTGTTTAATTTTATATTTGATTGGGTGATCTGAGTGGGATTCACCCATGGCTGCCTGAAAAGTGAAGTTTAAGGAAGGATCTCATCGCTGTTCTTCTCAAAAGGACATTCCCTCGGGCATGGAAACAGAGATTTCTAGCAATCCTGCAACCCTGGAGTAGGAAGACTTGGTCTGGGACTTTTCACTAAATTTACGAGGCTCTGTCCAGTTTTTCTTCGTAAAACAAATTGTCTAGCCCATGATCTGAGTCGTCCAAGGATGGGTCACCATTCTCGACAGACATCCCTTCCGATTTTGCCCGAGTTATGGCCAACATCGGAGAAGAATTAGTCACTACAGGTTCTGGACATTTTGTCGAATTAAGAAAGTTATTACCCAGCAATAACACGGCATCTTTCATAGGGAATCCCTCAGAAACACCTACAGTCAAATATCCTTTATAATATTTACTCTGTACATGTATCTCATGTAAAGGGAGAGAAAATACAGCTCTTCCAAATGCTTTGAAGAGAATGGAGGAGTGCAGCGACGTCTTTTCAGAGAGGGGAGAGTAATCCCTCACTTATAAGAGAACAATGAGCCCTGGTATCCTTAAAAGGTGTTACTTCAATATTTTTTTTCATTCTCTTGAAGGGAGATGTGGCAGGTAATGTAGTATGGGGCCATATCACGCTCTACTTCTTTTTGGTTCATCTCAAAAGGGAGGATGTTGATTTTTCCTAATGACTGGGGTTTAATTGGGGAGTTTGACTTGACGTGGCCATGTTTATGACAACGATAACAGATTATTTCATACTTTAATTTGGCTCCCTGTTAATTTTGTGGCTGGCGCCTCTCGGGGTACTGGCGTCGTTGCTCACCATGAGTTTGATGTCGTCGCTCACCAGATTGACCGCTAGTTTGATGTCGCTGCTCATCAGACGACTTACTTGGTTGGCATCGTTGTTCACTTTCATCCTGCCACTTCATCCTCTAGTCAGAGTCAGGTCCATAACGATTTCTATTCATGCCAGGCTGTTGGGAAGAAAGATTAGACAGCTCGGACAAGGAGCAGTTAGCCTCAAAAGTGTCAGCCAGCCTGGCAGCCTCAAAAGCAATGGTCAACGAATGATATTCAAGGTTCTAACTTCTGGTCCAACAAATTCCAGCAGGTTTTCCACCAAAAGTAACTGCACTATGCCGAAGAAGTTAGCGACACCACTTGCCTTATACCACTTCGTAAAAGTTTTTGACTGCTGCGTTACAAAGTCTACATGAGACTGACCCAGCTGACACTTGAACAATTTGAATTCCTTCCTGTACTTGGCGGCAATTCACTGATATGCCTCCAAGAACCGTTGTTTTAACAACCCGACAACCCGACAATCAGCAAATTCTTCATTATTTAAAATAGGTGCGAACCCCTTGTGCTTTGAGGTACAACGCTGTGTGCACCAGTGCTGCCCAGTGCTGCCCAGTGTGCCTGTGCCCAGGCTGCCCATGTGCCCAGTGTGCCCGTGCTGCCCAATGCCCCGCGCTACCCCAATGTTCGTGCCTTACTTTTTTTTCAAAATGCCTCGAACAAAAAGTTCAGGCTCAGACTCAACAAAACTAACCCCAGGGAAGGTTCCTTGATGTTGGTGAGGGGCTCTTGGTCTAGGGAATTGGATTTGTGCTCGTTCTGAATTAAACTGATACCTCCCACATCCCCCACAGGCGCTGCATAATCCTAGGTTTACGCCCCTCCTTGATTATAATAATAAGCAAAGCGAAGTACTAACAATGTTTTTTGCATTAAATAGTTCAATAGTTGTTTCAATGTCTCCTTTCTTCTCTCTATCAAGCTCCTTTTTTACCAAATGCTCGTAACTCTCTGGTTGTTTGAGAATGGAGCTTTAAAAC
>NC_069498.1:2645364-2665674 GCF_026875155.1 Cherax quadricarinatus
AGAATGGATAGTGCAGGGGTAGAGGTAGCATGAGGTGTGCAGGGGCAGGGTAGTGCAGGGGTAGAGGGTAGCAAGGTGTGCAGGGGGAGTGGAAGTGCAGGAGGTAGGGGGAGAAAGAGGTAAAGGGGGGGCAGTGGGGTGCGGGGTAGGGGAGCAAAGGGGGGGTGCGGGGGCCGTGGAAGTGCAGGGAGGGAGCTTAGAGGAGTGCAAGGGCAGGGATAGTGC
This sequence comes from Cherax quadricarinatus, assembly GCF_026875155.1. Classification (NCBI taxonomy): domain Eukaryota; kingdom Metazoa; phylum Arthropoda; class Malacostraca; order Decapoda; family Parastacidae; genus Cherax; species Cherax quadricarinatus. Next base: position 2,645,590 of record NC_069498.1, read on the forward strand.
AGGGTAGGGGAGAAGGGTAGTGCAGAGGGAGGTGATATGAGGGAGGGTAGCATGAGGGAGTGCAGGGGGCATGGAGTGCAGGGGTTTGAGGGTAGCAAGAGGTTTGTGCAGGGGGCAGTGGATAGTGCCAGGGGTAGAGGGTAGCATGAGGGAGTGCAGAGGGGCAGTGGAAGTGCAGGGGTAGAGGGTAAAAGGAAAAGGGAGTGCAGAAGGGCAGTGGATAGTGCAGGGGTAGAGGGTAGCAAGAGGTAGTGCAGCGGGGCAGTGGATAGTGCAGGGGTAGAGGGTAGCAAGAGGTAGTGCAGAGGGGCAGTGGATAGTGCAGGGGTAGAGGGTAGCAAGAGGTAGTGCAGCGGGGCAGTGGATAGTGCAAGGGTAGGAGGGAGCAGAGGTAGTGCGCGGGGCAAATGGATAGTGCAGGGGTGGGGGGCAGCAAGAGGTAGTGCAGAGGGGCAGGATAGTGAGGGTAGAGGGAGCAAGAGGTAGTGCAGCGGGCAGTGGATAGTGCAGGGGTAGAGGGAGCAGAGGTAAATGCAGAGGGGGAGTGGATAGTGCAGGGGTTGAGGATCAAGAGGTAGTGAGAGGGGCAGGGATAGTGCAGGGGTTTGAGGGCAGCCTGAGGTAGTGCAGAGGGGCAGTGGATAGTGCAGGGGTAGAGGGTAGCAAGAGGTAGTGCAGCGGGGCAGTGGATAGTGCAGGGGTAGAGGGCAGCAAGAGGTAGTGCAGCGGGGGCAGGGGGAAGTGCTAGGGTAGAGGGTTGAAAGAGGTAGTGCAGCGGGGGCAGTGGATAGTGCAGGGGAGGTAGAGGGTAGAAATGAGTAGTGAGACGGGGGTAGGGGAATGTGCAAGGGTAGAGGGCAGCTAGAGTAGTGCAGAGGGGGAGTGGTGATTGTGCTTGGGAAGAGGGTAGCAAGAGGTAGTGCAGCGGGGACAGGGCGTGGATAGTGCAGGGGTAGAGGGCAGCAAGGAGGTAGTGACAAGAGGGCTGTGGATAGTGCAGGAGGTAGAGTGCAGCAAGAGTCGTTGCAGCGGGGCAGTGGATAGTGCAGGGGTAGAGGGCAGCAAGAGGAGTGCAGAGGGCAGTGGTTAGTGGGGTTAGAGGGCGCAAGAGGTAGTGCAGCGGGGCAGTGGATAGTGCAGGGGTAGAGGGCAGCAAGAGGTAGTGCAGCGGGGCAGTGGATAGTGCAGGGGTAGAGGGTAGCAAGAGGTAGTGCAGCGGGGCAGTGGATAGTGCAGGGTAGAGGGCAGCAAGAGGTAGTGCTTGCGGGGCAGTCCGGGATATTGCTTGGGTGGAGGGTTTAGCATGAGTAGGATGCAAGCGAGGGTAGGGGATAGTGCAGGGGTAGAGGGTAGCAAGAGGTAGTGCAGCGGGGCAGTGGATAGTGCAGGGGTAGAGGGTAGCAAGAGGTAGTGCAGAGGGGCAGTGGATAGTGCAGGGGTAGAGGGTAGCAAGAGGTAGTGCAGCGGGGCAGTGGATAGTGCAGGGGTAGAGGGTAGCAAGAGGTAGTGCAGCGGGGTAGGGGATAGTGCAGGGGTAGAGGGCAGCAAGAGGTAGTGCAGCGGGGCAGTGGATAGTGCAGGGGTAGAGGGCAGCAAGAGGTAGTGCAGCGGGGCAGTGGATAGTGCAGGGGTAGAGGGCAGCAAGAGGTAGTGCAGCGGGGCAGGGGATAGTGCAGGGGTAGAGGGCAGCAAGAGGTAGTGCAGAGAGGCCATTAAACGATTTATAAACACAAGTAAGCATTGAACTTTGGGCTCTCACAGATATCTCAACACTATTCCTCACAGTGTCCTACAGTAACCTTCAATAACTCTACACAGTATCCTTCATCAATACTCACAGTAGTCTATCACAGTAACCTTCAACATCACTACCCTCAAAGTAGTGTCTCAAAGCAACTAACATTATGCTAACAGTAGTGTGTCTCACAGAAACCTTCTACATGACTACTCACAGAATAGTCTTACAGATCCACCACTACTCACAGAATAGTCTTACAGTTCCACCACTACTCACAGAATAGTCTTACAGTTCCACCACTACTCACAGAATAGTCTTACAGTTCCACCACTACTCACAGAATAATCTTACAGTTCCACCACTACTCACAGAATAGTCTTACAGTTCCACCACTACTCACAGAATAGTCTTACAGTTCCACCACTACTCACAGAATAGTCTTACAGTTCCACCACTACTCACAGAATAGTCTTACAGTTCCACCACTACTCACAGAATAGTCTTACAGTTCCACCACTAACGAATAGTCTTTACGGTTCACCACTACTCCACAGAATAGTCTTACAGTTCCACCACTACTCACAGAATAATCTTACAGTTAAACCACTACTCACAGAATAGTCTTACAGTTCCACCACTACTCACAGTAGTCTCTCACAATAACTTTCACCAACACTACACTCACAGTAGTGGGGGGTCTAACAGTAAGCTTCAATACTACACTAACAACATTATCTCAAAGTAACCTTCAACATTAGTCACTAATGTTCAGCTCACAGTAACCTTGAACAGTACTCACAGTAGTGTCTCCCAGTAACCTTGAACAGTACTCACAGTAGTGTCTCCCAGAGCCTTGAACAGTACTACGTAGTGTCTCCCAGTAACGTGCACAGTACTCACAGTAGTGTCTCCCAGTAACCTGAACACTACTCACAGTTGTGTCTCACAGTAACCTTTGAATCCTATCACAGTAGTGTTCACAGTAACTTGATACTACTCACAGTTAGTATCAGGAGGTAACCTTCAACTCCTCACGTTAGTCTTCAATATTCACAGCATCTTCAACAGGTACTCCAGTAGTCTCACGAGACCTTTCGGCAAAACACTACAATCACAGTAACTATTTAACATCACTCCAGGAGTGCTTACAGTACATACACAACATAATTCTCACCGTAGTCTTATCTCAAAGTAACCTTCAACCAACACTACTCTCAAGCCAATGTCTTCCACAGTAACCTTCAACAACTCTACTCACAGTTAGTTCTTTCCCACAGTATCATTCAACAATAATCAGAGTAGTTCCAGTAAAGTTACAAGAACTACTACCCTCACAGTTGTCACACGTAAAGTTCAAGAAACTCTACTCTCACAGTAGTCTCACAGTAACCTCATTCCACACTATCAGTTACTGTATCTCATATCAACACTCCATTCACCGTAGACTGTCACCAGGAAATTTTTAACACAGTTCAGTAGTCTCTCTCACAGTAACCTTCACAGTAATCACAGCAGTGTTTTTCACATTAACTATCAAAACTCTCACAGTAGTCTGTCACAGTAACCTCAACAACATTACACTCACTGTCATTAGTTTCTCAAATTAAACTTTGGAAAAACAGCTTACACTAAGTAGTGTATTTCCACAGTAACCTTCAACAACAACTTCTCCAGTTAGTGCCTCTCAGCAACCTTCACAACAACTTCTACAGTAGTGTCTCTCAGGCAACCTTCAAACAACACTTCTCACAGTAGTGCTCCTCAGGCAACCTTCAACAACACTTCTCACAGTAGTTGCCGCTCTCAGCAACCTTCAACAACACTTCTCCACAGTAGTGCCTCTCGCAACCTTCAACAACAACTTATACTGTAGTGCCTCTCAGCAACCTTCAACAACACTTCTCACAGTAGTGCCTCTCAGCAACCTTCAACAACACTTCTCACAGTAGTGCCTCTCAGCAACCTTCAACAACACTTCTCACAGTAGTGTCTCTCAAGCAACTTCAACAACACTTCTCACAGTAGCTAGGTGTTCTCAGCAACCTTCAACAACACTTCTCACAGTAGTGTATCTTCAGCAACCTTCAACAAACACTTTCCTCACAGTAATGCCTTCAAGCACCGTCAACAACATTCTCACAGTAGTGCCTCTCAGCAACCTTCAACAACACTTCTCACAGTAGTGCCTCTCAGCAACCTTCAACAACACTTCTCACAGTAGTGCCTCTCAGCAACCTTCAACAACACTTCTCACAGTAGTGTCTCTCAGAACCTCATTCAACAACACTTCTCCCAGTAGTGCTCCTTCAGCAACCTTCAACAACTCTTCTCACAGTAGTCCTCTCAGCAACCTTCAAAACACTTCTCACAGAAGTGCCTCTCAGCAACCTTCACAACACTTTCACAGTTTAGTGCCATCTGCAACCTTCAACAACACTTCTCACAGTAGTGTCTCTCAGCAACCCTTCAACAACACTCTCACAGTTGTGCCTCTCAGCAACCTTCAACAACACTTCTCACAAGTAGTGCCTTCAGAAACCTTCAACACACTTCTCACAGCTTAGTGCCTCTCTGCAACCTTCAACAACACTGCTCCAGTAGTGCCATTCAGCAACTTCAACTACACTTTCTCACAATAGTCTAACAGTATCCCACTCTATATTACAGTAGTCTCACAGTAAACTATTACGAACACAGGTTAGTGAATAGCCTGTGCTGTAGACCTGGTCGTAATGGGAACTGGACTTGCCTATATCTCGGCACATAGTGCACCACAACATCTCAATGTGCAATATAAGTTGACATATATAAAATCGCACGCACATTACAGTATGGGAAACATGAGCACACAGACATTCCGGCCAGGACTGTGGCATGCGAACCTCCAAAAATTCATACTGTATTCACCAACACAGGTAAACAATGGCCTGTGAGACCTGGTCGTAATGGCCTTTGGAACAAACACCTCAGCAACTATAATGTATATTTTGCCTTCACCCACTATTTACCGATACGTGCGTCTATGTACATTATGAAAGTTAAGGACCATGTGCAAAATCTGGTGTTTTTTATTGTAGCACGTTTCGCCATCCAGTGGCTTTATCAATACCAGATTCTAGGGACATAATTAGAAGACAGTAGACTATATACAGAAGATGAGGAGTCATCCTCAGATCTTGGAGTTAGTGTTCACCAGATCGGGTGGTGGAGAATCAGGAGCAAAGGTTAAGAAGACTGGCGGTTATATAGACATCAGTGGGTAGGGAAGTGTAGCAGAGGAGAGCAAGTCACTGCTACCACGTTCCTAGCCACTGACCGTCTATATAACCGCCATCTTCTGCCTTTGCTCCAGTTTCTCCACCACCACGATGCTGTAACACTAACTCAGGAGAGGGATTGATTACCTCTTCTTTTGTATACCAGTTCTACTGTCTCTTCTAATTATGTCCTAGAATCTAGTGTTGATAAAGCCACTGGATGGCGCGAAAACTCTGCAATTAAAGATATCCCAGATGTTTGCACATGTGTATTACTTTCAGATTGTCGGTAATTTATGCCCTTCTATGTATATTATGTACAGATAGAATAATAAGTGTACTCCAAGGTTTATAGATGGCAAGAAGACGTCTGGAAGAGTACACATACTCAACCAGCAGGTTAGGCAAGTATAGCAACTGCTTATACAAGTGAACCACGTTACTTCAGGCTTGGCGGGCTTGCTTGTGATAGGGTACCCTATCGATCGTTTAAACCCTTAGCACCCAGTTCACTGGGTTGGGAGGCAACATTATATGGGAGTGACACATTCGCCCCGAATGAATTGTAACATGCTTGTTGCATGCCACACTTCCATGGGTTAGCGAGGCCGCCATGGCATGAACAATATATGAACCGTAAAAGGACACAAGTGTAAACTATTGTGAATTTTATATGTGGCAAAACGTTTCGCTCCAGGAGTTTTTGTACAAGCGATACAAACAGTATATGGACACAAGAGGGTATATAAAGCTCAGAGTGAGGCTGCATTATAGTGTGGGTACCATTTCGGATGTTCACTAGTAGTAGTAGTAGAAGTTAGTAGTTGTAGTTAGTAGTTGTGGCAAAAGTTGTAGTAGTAATACAATATGGTAGAGCATTAATTCGTACATGAGTAAAAAGATATAAAAGCTATTACTGGGTTAACATACTAAATTAGGTTAGACAATCATTGACTGGATAGGGCAGCTTGTTTCCGTGTTTCACTATCTGTAATGTACTTTGTGTAGTATCAAAGGAGAGACTATTATGGCGGGTTCATGTTGTCAGGAGGATTCTCGGCTAGACCTTCAGAGATGGTGAGTGCCGTTGTTTTGTTCAATTGTATTCGAAACAGGCGATCAGTGCTGATTCGAGCACTTGCGTCTGCGGAAATTAGTTTCTTTGATTCCACAATTGGGCGTCCTGAAATTTATGAGATGATTGGTGGAATTTCGGTGTGTACACAGGCGTTGTTCAAGTTATCCTTTCCTACATGCGTAGGGTACTCACGGATACCTCACTAGTATTGCAACTCACCTGAGCTTTTATATACCCTTTGTGTCCTTTTACTGTTTAATCGGCTTAGACAAAGCTCCTGGAGAGCGAAACGTTGCCACAATAAAATGTCACATTAGTTGCAGTTTGTGCCCTTTTTCTTTACATATTGTCGCAATTCTACCAACATTATTCAATAATTGAACCGCCCTTCCTACCTCAACCATCCAATCTAATAGACAGGGCCCAAATTTTTCTCGAGACTCAAAGTCAAACTCTTTCATATAGAGAGAAAAGCAGACAGTAGGGAAACGTTGGTTGAAGACACCTGTGGACGGCAGCAGAATGTCCCCCATCACTCAAAAAAAAAAAATCAATAAAAAACATTTCCAGAAAGGCCGAAAAAAAAAACTAAGTTACCCATATTGTCCTGTAACACATCTTAACCTAAATTATACACGGAAAGGAGAATCCGCCAGCTTGTTTTCCTTGCCCGGCAATTTGGACGAGTTTAACATTGTAAGGTTGCGCTGAGGACTTCCATTTTATCAGACTGTTGTTGTGGTTTTTCATGGTGTTGTGGTAAACAAAGGATTTGGGGTCGCTGTAGACTGTAACCGCTTGGAAGACTGCCCCACGTAGACCTCGAAATGTTCGAGTGCAAGTTCAGATTAGGCTTCTTTTCTCAATGATGCATAAGCCTTTGTTGAGGTTGATACTTGGCAGAGAAGTAAGGGACAGGCTGCAACCACATCTTTCCCAGATTTTTGTAGAAGTACTTGCGTTACGCCCTTACTCACATGCATCAACCTGTGATACAAAAGTTTTTGAAAAATCGGGGAGACAGAGAATGGGTGCAGTACAAAGTAGCCGTTTAGGCGTTTATTAAATGCCTTTGTTGACACCCGGGGGTTCATTGAAATTTTTGTTCTGACTAGTAGTGGGGCTACAACAGTCTGCAAAGTTCTTACAGAATCCAGTCTGTAAAAACCTACCATCCGTAAAAAAAAAACTGGAGGTGATTTCTATCATAAGGGTACTGGGTAATTCTTAATGGCAAAAATTTTGATCTAACTTACGGGCTACTTTACCATTACCTTCTCATGGTCCAAAAAAAAGTACTCGTTAAATGGAAGCTCTTCTCAAAGACAGCTTTAAGTCGGGAGAAATGTTGGTCTCAGTATCGAAGCTACTACTATTTCGTCCCAAATAAGATCCGTGCCTCAGGCCTATAAATAGCCTTTGACAAATAAGGCGAAGATTTCCTTTGCTTTATCATCTCAAAGGTACCTGATAGCAACGTTTAGATGGTCTAGTTTGTAAAAAAAGTATCCTTACCCAATGAGTCCATTTACGTCATCGCAAACTTGGTAGATAGGGGTAAGCATCTGGAATAGTGACCTCATTCACATTACGGTCGTCTGAAACTATCGGAAACTCCTTCATCAGACTTCTTAACAGGATACATGTGAAGCCCACGGATGGATAACTCCCCCTCTAAATCCGTGTTCTTCACAGAAATGCTACCATCCTGCTGAAGTAGCCCCTGTTTTTTCAGGATTAGCTCTTTAGTGGAGAGCTTAATAGGCTTAATGTTTTCCCACATCTACAATCATGATACGCCAGTGTCTTTTTTCAGTAAGGTCCGAAAATATGTTAGGTAAATCATAAGAGAGCTGTTTAGTCTTACTATTTGATTTTTAGACAGCCGCCAACATTAGGAAGCTTAACATGAATTTCTGAATGTGCGCAAAGGAATCAGCTCGTCTACAGAGCAGAAGAGAGTCATTACGAGGACTTTATGAGGGTTATTGTAATTTATTTATGTGTAAATTTTAACTTTTCCGGGTAGGGGGTTTATCATGGGAGCTACCACAAAATTTACATCAATAGATTTACACAATGAATTGTATGGGTCCCATAAATCTAGATCTAGCTTTTAAGGGTGGCCGGTACAAGGTTCCCGCACCAGCAACCATTGCTCCTGGATTCGAATCGAATCGAATGAAAGCGAAGAAGACAGACGAGAGCTGTCGTGAGATCGGAAGAAGAAGGAAGAAAGGATGGAAATAACTGGAAAAGGATGGGAAGGAGGGAAGAGGAGGAATCAAGGTAAAATGGTGGCCCAACCACTTTGGGACATGTGGTACCGAAGTACTAGAGGCGTAGATAGAGAGGCTGAAAAGTGATGTCGTTAATTGGCTCTCTAGGAGAGGATGGCGAAGGCAGTGGCAGGACTGAGAGTGTTCAGTATGCAGCAAGCCAGAGGAGTTAGTTATTCTCTTGATCCGGTTTGTCAAATGCTTTGAAATGTTTTTCTAGAGAGTTTGTCTCACATATGGGAGAGCTTAGAAGAGTTCGTTGGTTTTGGAGTGGTGGATTATCTGGTGACGTTGGGAATGGCTTTTCGTCGGTGGTGTACGTTGCAGTGTTGTCTTGGAGATGTGGATGAGTTCTAGGCGATCATTGGGCCTAGGGTATTGTGTCGTGGTGAAGAACATGGTCCTTTGTGTTTAACCCATAGTGTTCCAGGTAATCGACGTGAGTGAGGTCGAGAAGGCGGTGGTGGAGTTGAGAAGTGGTGTTTGAATGGCGGAGGTAGGGTGTTGATTGGTGTTAAAGGATGGAATTGCAGAATCGTTGTCATCTTCAATAATAGACGACCCCAATGGAAAATAAAAAGGACCCCAATGGAAATAAGTCACTCTATCTGACTTTTTTGGGTTATCCTAGGTTCTCTACACATATGCTGCTATGTATGATAATTCTGTGTAACTGTATTTGTGTATACCTGAATAAACTTGCTTTACCTTACTTACGAATATTAAGAATGTTTCTGGTGGCAAAGGCTTCTGATTGGTTGGATTCAGTGAGGTGTGGGTTGCGGTGGAGGCTTTCTCATCATTGACGTTGTTGGAGTGAGCGCAACTAGTTGGTGGTGGTGATTGAGGCTTCTGCAGCAGAGGTGGTTGATTAAGTCCCTAGTGAATTTGAATTTCTTCGGAAGGTGGAGATGCTGGAAATGTAAAATGATGGCATATTATTTAATGCAAAGAACTCGATGATGGTAGAGTTAAAAGGATCCGGTACAGCCATGTTCGTCATGTGAGGCGTAGTAGTAGACAATAATGGATCTTTGTTACGTCACATGTAGGAGGAGTGATGATGGTGTGATGGAGGCGGGCCTGAGTAGCTGCTTGAAGTAATTTTGTAGTGTCTGCTTGCAACTTGCAACTGCGACATACGTTGTGTGTGTTGGTAATTTTTTTCTTTGCTCATCTTGTGTTTTCTTCATATCCTTTCTTGTAGGACATTTTGCTGCCAGGGTATGGTGATCATTACTTTGCAGTTTAAACAGCTGGTTGTGTTGGGCAAACCACGTGTTTAAGTAGAGTGCTATGCAAGGCGTCTTCTCCCATCCATCCTTCCTTGAGCGCTCGCAGAGGACATCATACAGTGTGCCAGAAGATTAGCTCAAATAGACTGTATCTGTTGATTCCTGTACAGTTTCTCTCACTGCAAACACCAACATAGGACGTGATTCATCCCAGTCTAATGAAATCTTTCCAAGGCGCCTTGGCACTGAGGATGATAGACAGTGGATAATTTTTAAATTATACCTAGCTGGTTAAAGCTTCCCTAAAAATTTTGGCTATAAAGTTAGTACCCATGTCTACATAGACTTAGGAATGCCAAAGTAAGATATAAATCTAGTTATTGCTTTAAGAATGGCTTTAGTGATTATACTGCGCACTGGGACTGCTTCTGGATACCTAGTAACTTTGTCCGTGATAATAAATAAGTACTGGTTTCCTGACATGGATTTTGGTAATGGTCCCACACAATGAATAATTAGCTCTGCAAACAGTTGTCCATCTGCAGGTCTGGGATGAAGTAGCGCAGGTTAAATGGGGCGTCCAGGTTTATCTACTTGTTGACATTCCCTACAAGAGCGGATGTGATTCCTCACATCTTGCCTTATTTTTGGCTAATAAAACTTTCAATATTCTATAAAGAGTTTTTGTAATTCCTAAATGATCTTTTAAAAAGGAATTGTGGGGTATGTTCAAAATTTGTGACCTAAATTTCTTAGGAACTTCCAGTCTATCTGATTTTAAGCTCACCCCTTCCTCCTTACCAGTCTCTGTGTAGAGCAGTAGGTTGTGTTTAATTTTATATTTGATTGGGTGATCTGAGTGGGATTCACCCATGGCTGCCTGAAAAGTGAAGTTTAAGGAAGGATCTCATCGCTGTTCTTCTCAAAAGGACATTCCCTCGGGCATGGAAACAGAGATTTCTAGCAATCCTGCAACCCTGGAGTAGGAAGACTTGGTCTGGGACTTTTCACTAAATTTTACGTGTGGCTCTGGTCAGTTTTCTTTCGTAAAACAAAATTGTCTAGCACCATGATTCTGAGTCGGTCCAAGGATAGGTCAACATTCTCGATGAAATCCTTCCGATTTTGCCCGAGTTATGGCCAACTCGGAGGAAGAATTCGTCACTACAGGTTCTGGACATGTTTTGTTCAGAATTAAGAGAGTTATTACCCAGCAATAACAATCTTTATTACCCAGCAATAACAATCTTTCATAGGGAATCCCTCAGAAACACCTACAGTCAAATATCCTTTATAATATTTACTCCGTACATGTACTCATGTTAACGGGAGAGAAAAAAATAACAGCTTCCAAATGCTTTGAGAAACGCGAGGAGTGCAGCGACGTCCGCTTGCAGAGAGGGTGAGAGTAATCCTCCACTTATAAGGGAACAATGATGCTACGCACCTGGTATCTTAAAAAGTTGTTACTTCAATATTTTTTTCATTCCTCTTGATGGGTAGTTATGCTGGGCAGGTTATGTAGTATGGGGCCATATCACGTCTACTTCTTTTTGGTTATCTCAAAAGGGGAGGATGTTGATTTTTCCTAGTGGTCTGGGGTTTTAATTGGGGCAGTTGTACTTGACGTGGCATGTTTATGGCAACGATTATCAGGATTATTTTTACTTTAATTTGGCTCCTCGGTTAAATTTGTGGCTGGCGCCTCTCGGGGGTGGTACTGCCGTCGTGCTCACCCATGAGTTTGATAGTCGTCGCCCTACCAGATTGACCGCTGTTTGATGTCGCTGCTATCAGTCCGACTTACTTGGTTGGCATCGTTGTTCCACTTTCATCTGCCATTCATCCTATAGTTCAGTGTCAGGTCCTAACTGTTTTCTTTCATGCCAGACTGATGGGGAAGAAAGATTAGACTGCTCGGACAAGGAGCAATTAGCCTCAAAAGTTTGTCAGCTCCAGCCTGGGAGCACTTCAAAGCAATGGTTCAACGATGTATATTCAAGACTCTACTGCTGTCAAACAAATTCCAGCAGGTTTTCACCCCAATAAAAAAGTATCGCACTATGCGGATGAAGTTAGCGACACCACTTGCCTTATACCACTTCCGTAAAAAGTTTTTGACTGCTGTGCCTTAAAGTTACATGAGTCCACTGGACCAGCTGTTATTGCACATTATTTGAATTCTACCTGTACTTGGCCGGGCAATCACTGATATGCCCCAAGACACCGGAGTTTTAACAGAAACCGATAATCAGCAAATTCTTCATTATTACAATAGGTGCGACTCTGTGCTTTGAGGTACATAGCTGTGTGCACCTGTGCTGCCGGGTGCCTCCCCGCACTACCTCTTAGGTTCGTGCCTTATTTTTTTTCAGATGCCTCGCCCAACTCAGTTCAGGCAGAAGTAGCAATCTTACTCAGCGCGAACGAAAAATTTTGTGTCGAAAATAATTCCAAATTGAGTTATTCATTATAGAAAAAATAGCCGTAACTCTCTGGCTACCACATTGTACCAGAATCATTGTTCTACGACATTCCTACAAGGAATTTGGTCATTTAAAACCACCCTAGGGTGACGTCACCCCACCCGCGGAGGTGTGCGCACCTATCATCAATTTTTCTTTTTTGTTTTTTTCCGTTTTTTTTTTTTGCTGTAGTTAATTGTTATTATTCTTTCTAAGATAATAATTGACGATTTTGGCACTTCACCCATCATAATACAGTGGGGTGGGGGACTTATTCCTAGAGTTCACTAACCAAACCAGGAACCTCACGACACCATTTAGTTGACGTCATGGAAAATTACCAGTCTCTGGGTTGGCCGGGTGAATATGGCTCAATTATACAAACTCGCTATTATAGCTTCTACGCTTATTTATCTATCACAGGTTGATATATATGACCATAATAACATGTTATCTATATCTCGAAACAAGAATTATGGTAAATATCCAGAATGAAATAATATATGGCATATTCCCAGAGCACTCAATCGGGAATAATAGATTCCCATTCTCAGAGAGAGGCTTTCATTCTCTTTCTTTCACCTCCAGGGTTCTTATATTGAAGAAAATGAACATGGGGTAACTATGATATACACTCGTACTGCTGAGAAAAATGTTATTTTCTCGAAAAAAAAAAAAATCGGTGGTCCGGTTGTTTCGCGGATTATCTCGGAAGTAAGTTATTCATATATAAGAGCCACGAAATTCGTTAATAATAGCAGGAATGTAATGAAATTCACAGAGAACATAAAGGAAAGATTGTTTTACAAGCTAATGGTTTGCTTTTTGAGATATCATAATTTGTTTTTGATTTTTGTGAGGGCAAAAGTCAGATATTTGGCTGAAAGTCAAAACCATACAAAATTTATTTTTTTTAAGAATGAAGAAAGGATAAATTACAGAAAGGCTAAACACTAGAAATACAGTTTAGCATTGTTTTATGCGTAGATAATGCCAAAACAGCTTCTCCAAGTCCCATTACGAAGTTACTGTTCAATATGTATGATTATTAGTAAATAATTTTTTTCTCAGTTGTTTTTTGAGCTATCTTATTGAAACTTGGTCACATTACTATTGAAAGGTGCTTCTTTACGTACAAAAAAAATGAAAGAAATCGAACGAAAAATAAAAAAGTTCATGTGTTGACGTTAGATTTCCCCTTCAGGCTTAGACTCAACAAAACTAACCCCCAGGGAAGGTTCCTTGATATTGGTGAGGGGCTCTTGGTCTAGGGAATTGGGTTTGTGCTCCAGTTCCCTGAATTAAACCTGAATACCTCCCACATCCCCCCACAGGCGCTGCATAATCCTACGGGTTTATCGCCCCCTCCTTGATTATAATAATAAGCAAAGCGAAGTGCTAACAATGTTTTTTGCACTCTAAAGTAGTTACCAATAGTTTGTTTCAATTGCCTCCTCTTCTCTCTATCAAGCTCCTCTTTACCAAGTGCTCGTAACTCTCTGGTTGTTTTGAGAATGAGTTTAATTAACTCAAGCGCCAACGAAGGTGACTCGTCATGAGATAAACCCGGTGCACCACCTGCTTCACCAGACTGCTGCTCTGATTCCTCCCACATTACGAAGGAACCTAAGCGGAGATCAGCGGTTAATAGTGAGAGTTCATTGGTATTCTATGTCAATGGAACGAGCAATTTGCCAGCAACGATGTAGAGATAGTTTGGGCAGATTTAGAAGAGTATATTCAGACACCAGCCGCCTCACCCATGTTGGTGGTGTAATCCAACATAAAACGCTATTTGTAATGCACGCAACAAGCAGCAATAGCAGGATACACATAATAGTAAGACTGACAGGCAGTACAAAAGGCGATAGCGATGCAATATGACCGATACCAAGACCAGCTCTAGCTTCAGCTCCAGCTACTGGACAAGCCTCCATATTATGAACACAGGTAATGGATGGCCTGAGAGACCTGGTCGTAATGGGAATTGGAGCAAACAAACTCAGCAGTAGACTAATACATATTTTGCCTTCACCCACTATATACAGATATGTACAATGTACAATATTTACAGATAGAACAGTAATAAGTGTACACCACACTGACAGATGGCAAAGCAGAAGCCAGAAAGAGTGCAATGTACTCAATCAGCAGGTAGGCAAGTCTGCCAGTGCTTACCGCAAGTGAACCACGTTGCTTCAGCTTTGGCGGGCTTGCTTGTGATTGGACAATGAACCAAGGTACTGATTTAAGGACGGGTACCATATCGATCGTTTAACCCTTAGCACCCAGTTCGCCGGTTGGGAGGCAGCCTATATGGGGGTGTGACATTCGCCGAATAAATTGTAACATGCTCTTTGCATGTCACACTAACCTTCGACACTACTCTCGCAGCAATGTCTTTCGCAGTAACCTTCAACAATACACTCACAATAGTGTCACAGTAAAATTAAAAACTACACTCACAATAATCTCACAGTAACATTAAACACTACTTTCACTGTAGTGTTTCCCATTAACCTTCAACAGTACTCTCACAGTAATATCTTACAGTAATATTCAACAATCCTACTCACAGAGGTGCTCTCTCACGATAACCTTCAACCCTGCTCACAGAGGTGCATTTCTCACTATAACCTTCAACACTACATTCACAGTAGTCTCTCGTAGTAATCCAGAACGCTACACTCACAGTAGTGTGTCTGATATTAACTTACAGCATAACTCACAGAAGTGTGCTTCACAGTAACCTTAAACACTACTCACAGTAATTTTCAACACTCACATTAGACTCGGCAACCCTCAACACTTCTATCACAGTAGTGTCTAACAGTAACATTCAACAATTCTGTCTCACAGTAACAGTCAACAATACTTTCTTTACATTAGCGTCTCTTAGTAACATTTAAAAGTAATGTTTCTCAGAGTAAACTTCAACACTGCACTCACAGTTGCATTTATCATTTACCTTCGACAACACTACTCATATTAGTGCGTCACAGTAACCTTCACTATTCTCACAGTAATGTCTCAGTGACCTTCAATACTGCTCACAGTAGTATCTTTTACAGTAACCTCCAACAACACTAATCTCACAGTACTCTGTCTCACATTAACCTTCAGCAACGCTATACTGACAGTTGGGTATCAAAACTGCACTCACAGTAGTCTCTCACAGTAACCTTTAAATTACTCACTGTAGTGTGTCACAGTAACCTTCGGCAACAATGCTCACAGCAGTGTCGCAGTAATCTTCAACAACATTACTCACAGTAGTTTCACAGGAACCAACAATCTTATTCTCACACTAGTGTTTCACAGTAACCTTCATACCACTACTCTCACAGTAACTAACAACGCTACACTCACATTAGTGTGTCTCACAGTAGCCTTCAAACACTACTCTGACAGTAGTATCTCAAGCTATCAATCAACGCTACTCACAGTAATGTCACAGTTACCTTCAACAGAACTCATGGTAGTGTCTCTCAGTAACCAACAACGCTACACTCAATAGTGTGTCTAACAGCAACTTTCATCTGGGAATTGCAGGTTGTACACTATGGCTCCTCAGTGATTACCTTCAAGGTAGATCTTTAAGTGTAGTTCTCAATGGAAAAGAGTCAGCAAGACATTCTGCTGGGACAAGTGTTCCGCAAGCATTTGTACTTGGGCCACTGTTATGGAATGTCTACTTTAATGACCTTCATCTAATCCCAGAATTCCATGCATTTACCGATGAATGCACTTTGACATTTACTTATCCAAGAGAGGAAATGCCAGGTGCTGTAAGCTACATGAATCACCAGCTAACAGCTATATCAGCCTGGGGAAACCGATGGCAGGTCATATTTGCTCCTTTGAAAACGCACTTGATGATGGTCTCTAAACACCATGATGCTAATGCCGGAGCAGTAGTAAGTATTAATGGTGAAGTATTTTGGTGAAATATGACTCCATACTGACCATGAAGAACCACTTTGTAAATCTTGCAAACAAAGCGGCCAAGAAGCTTACAGCACTTCGACGTATATCGCATCTGCTCGACAGTAGAGAGATTGCAAGATTCAGTACGAGGCACAAGTACGCTCACACCTTGAATATGTTCCACTTTCTTGAAATACCTGCCCCTCATCTCATCTGTGATATCTAGACAGAGTAGAGAACAGAGCAAGACGCCTCATCTCTCGCCTGGACCCAGCCTGGGTAGATCTGTCTTTTCAGCAGAGTCTTCAACACCGGAGGGATGAGGGCGGCCTTATTGTTATGTACAAGGCCAACATTGTCAAAGTACCACACTTAGCTCCACTCCGAGGATAGTGAGAACTGAACTTATACACAAGAAGTCCGAGTCGTCAGTGGTCAGTCGTCACATGAGGTCACAGACCCTGAGCTGCTTTGGGGATTAGTGTGGACGGTTACAAAGCATGGCTTGCTTCTGCAGTGTTTTAAAAATTGAGGTTGGAGAGTTGAAGGAGGAGGTCTTGCTTCTCCAGGAGGAGATTAGGAGGCTGAAGGTCCACCTCAATGGGTCTGGGAGAGAGTGTGAGGTGGCTGGAGTTGTGGGGAATGAGGCTTCTAGCAGTGAGGTGCAGTCTGTCTCTCGCTGTGAGGAGGCTGTAGATGGGGAGGTAGCAACTGCTACCAGCAGTGAGGTGCAGTCCAGCACCTGCTACAAGTGGCGAGTGGTTCACAGTAATGGGAGGCGCATCAGAGTAAGGAAAGTTAAGAGTGAAGATCTGAAGGTTTGGAAATCGCTTCTCTGTTCTTCAGGATGAATGTACTTCAGTGGCCAATGAAGGTAAGGGTATACTGCCCCTGCTAATGGAGGTAAGCGCATTCTTGTGGTTGGTGACTCTCAGGTAAGATATATTGGGCCGTGCTATTTGTAATAGGAATAAGAAGATGAGAGATAGAGTGTGCTTTCCTGGAGCTGGTGTTGGGGAATTGTCAACAGGCTGGATAATATCATTGTCAGGTAATGGGAAAAAGCCCATTATCTGTCTCAGTGCTGGTGGAATGATATTGGGAAGGGTAGGAGAGAAGAGCTGCTAGATAAGTACAGGTCAGCTATAGATTTCATTAAGTCTAAGGGAGGGATCCCATCATATTAGCATCTTGCCTAGAAGGGGAGTAGGAATGAATGGTTGTCTAGGGCAATTGGTGTAAATTGCTGGCTAGACAGATACTGCAAGGAACTTGCAAATCCCATTCATTGACAACTGGAACAACTTTTATGGCAAACATGATATGTATGCAAGGATGGGGTACATCTCTCTGGGGCTGGGGTGGTAGCACTTGCAGACTCGATTGAGAAGGCCCTTGAGTGAAATGCCTATGATTTTAAACTGATGGAAGATAGAGGTATGGGTGTGTGTGGGAAACAAGCAGGTTGCAACACTTGGGTTGGAAACAGTAAATGTATAAAAGGCATTCAGCATAAAGTTATAAATAAAGACAATAGATCAGGTCAGCAAACAAAGGGGGAACAGAGATGGCAGCAAGGGACTAGCTCCCTTAAGGTTTACTATATAATAGCAGGAGTGTAAGAAATAAGATAGATGAGCTAAGATTAATTGCAAGTGCAGGAAACTAGATATTATTGCTATAAAAGAGACCTGGCTCAATCTGAAAGATAGAGAGATGCCCTCTGAATGTCACATACAAGGCTATAAATTATTCCACACTGACGGGGTCAACAGGAAAGGTGGTGGAGTAGCGATGTATGTCAGAGACAATTTAAATTGTTGTGTTAGACAAGATATTAAATTAGAAGCGTCAGCCCCTGAATCTGTTTGGTTACAGCTTCTCGAGGGCCGAGAAAAACTAATTTTGGGTGTGATTTACAGGGCCCCAAATCTTGATAGGGAGTGCAGTAAACTTCTATGGGACGAAATTGTAAGGCATCTACATACGAAAATGTTGTGCTAATGGGAGATTTCAAACTATAGACAGATTGACTGGAGCAATTTGACAGGAAAAATTAGTCAGGTGACTTTCTGATACGATCCAGGATTGTTTTTTAAAACAGTTTGTGACAGAGCCAACTAGGGAAAATAACCTCCTTGACTTGGCTCTTGCCAGTAGGGAAACACTAATTAAATAATCTTGAGGTTAATGATGAGCTTGGGGAAAGTGATCACAAATCACTCAGTTTTAATATATCATGGAAAATTCCCCTAATAATGGGCAATCAAGTCTCCGTCCCTGACTTTCGCTTGGCTGATTTCATAGGACTGAAAAATTTACTTAGGTGGCTGAACTGGAATGACCTGACTAAGGGTCAGGTAGGTGGTGATGGTTGCCGATATGATGCTTTCCAGGGATAGTTCTAGCTGCTCAGTCAAATTATGTTCCAAATAGGGAAATCAGATCAAACAAAAATGATCCTAAATGGATTTAACAATAGATTAAAATATCTCATTGGTCAAAAGAGAGGCATATATAGGCAAATCAAAAGAGGAGAGGGGCAATTAAGAAATCGATATATTCAGTTAAAGAGAGAAATAAAAAAGGGTAATTAGAAAAGCAAAAAGAGATTATGAGGTTAAAGTTGCAAGAGAATCGAAGATAACCCAAAGGATTCTTTCAGGTATACAGAAGTAAGATCAGGGACAAGATAGGCCCAAATCAAAGTTCCTCGGGTACCTCACTGACAGTGATAAGGAAATGTGTAGAATTTTTAACACATACTTCCTCTCAGTTTTTAAAACAGGAGGATACAGCGATATTCAGTAATGATAAAATTATGTTAGAACAGGACGATAATAAACTGTGCACTATTAGGGTCACAAGTGACATGGTCCTTAGGCAAATAGATAAATTAAAACCCCAACAAATCCCCAGGCCCTGATTGAACTGTATGCAAGGGTTCTAAAGGAATGTAAAGAGGAGCTTAGCACACCTTTGGCTAATCTTTTCAAATATCACTACAAACTGGCATGGTGCCAGATAAGTTGGAAAATGGCAAATGTGATAGCTATTTTCAAAACAGGTGAAGGTCCTTAGCTTCGAACTATAGACCAATAAGCCTAACCTCCATAGTGGGAAAATTTATGGAATCAATAATTGCCGAGGCAGTTCGTAGCCACCTTGAAAAGCATTTAAAATTTAAACAACGAATCTCAGCATGGGTTTACAATGGGCGTTCCTGCCTTACGAATTTATTAACTTTTTTCACTAAGGTATTTGAGGAGGTAGATCATGGTAATGAATATGATATTGTGTATATGGACTTCAGTAAGGCTTTTGACAGGGTCCCACATCAGAGACTATTGAGGAAAATTAAAGCACATGGAATAGGAGGAGAAATTTTTTCCTGGATAGAGGCATGGTTGACAAATAGGCAGCAGAGAGTTTGCATAAATGGGGAGAAAATCAGAGTGGGGAAGCGTCACGACCGGTGTTCCACAGGGGTCAGTGTTGGGCCCCCTGCTGTTCACAATCTACAAAACGACATAGATGAGGGCATAAAGAGCGACATCGGCAGTTTGCCCATGACACCAAAATAGGCCGTCGAATTCATTCTGACGAGGACATTCGAGCACTCCAGGAAGATTTGAATTTGACTGATGCAGTGGTCGGAGAAGTGGCAGATGCAGTTTAATATAGACAAATGCAAAGTTCTAAATGTTGGACAGGACAATAACCATTGCCACATATAAACTAAATAATGTAGATCTTAATATTACGGATTGCGAAAAAGATTTAGGAGTTCTGGTTAGCAGTAATCTGAAACCAAGACAACAGTGCATAAGTGTTCGCAATAAAGCTAATAGAATCCTTGGCTTCATATCAAGAAGCATAAATAATAGGGAGTCCTCAGGTTGTTCTTCAACTCTATACATCCTTGGTTAGGCCTCATTTAGATTATGCTGCACAGTTTTTGGTCACCGTATTACAGAATGGATATAAATTCTCTGGAAAATGTACAAAGGAGGATGACAAAGTTGATCCCATGTATCAGAAACCTTCCCTATGAGATAGACTAAGGGCCCCGAAACTGCACTCTCTAGAAAGAGAGAAAATTTGGG
>NC_069498.1:2666174-2681396 GCF_026875155.1 Cherax quadricarinatus
AATTTAGTACTATGTTTAAATTATTTGCCCAAAATGTCTGGGCATGATAGGGGCTATTTTTACTTAGAAAATGCCTGGGCATGATATCGTATTTTTGTATTTAGCAAATCCCGGGGCAGATATGGCATTTTTTTGTACTTAGCAAATACCGGGGCAGATAGTGGCACTTTTACTTACAAATCCGGGGGCATGATGGGGGACTTGTATTACAAATGTCTCGGCATGAATGGCTATCTTTGTACTTAGCAAATGCCTGGGCATGATAGTGGCTATCTTTGTACTAGCAAATACCTGGGCATGATATGGCTATCTTTGTACTTACAAATGCCTGGGCTTGATAGTGGCTATCTTTGTACTAACAAAATACCTGGGCATGATAGTGGCTATCTTTGTACTTAGCAAATACCTGGCATGATAGTGGCTATCTTTGTACTTAGCAAATGCCTGGGCATGATAGTGGCTATCTTTGTACTTAGCAAATACCTGGGCATGATAGTGGCTATCTTTGTACTTAGCAAATACCTGGGCATGATAGTGGCTATCTTTGTACTTAGCAAATACCTGGGCATGATAGTGGCTATCTTTGTACTTAGCAAATACCTGGGCATGATAGTGGCTATCTTTGTACTTAGCAAATACCTGGGCATGATAGTGGCTATCTTTGTACTTAGCAAATACCTGGGCATGATAGTGGCTATCTTTGTACTTAGAAAATACCTGGGCATGATAGTGGCTATCTTTGTACTTAGCAAATACCTGGGCATGATAGTGGCTATCTTTGTACTTAGCAAATGCCTCGGCATGATAGTGGCTATCTTTGTACTTAGCAAATGCCTGGGCATGATAGTGGCTATCTTTGTACTTAGCAAATGCCTGGGCATGATAGTGGCTATCTTTGTACTTAGCAAATGCCTCGGCATGATAGTGGCTATTTTTGTACTTAGCAAATATCTTTGTACTTAGCAAATCAAAATTGAAATTACACATTGTAACCATTACAAAGAAATAAACTTATTATTATTATTATTATTATTATTATTATTATTATTATTAATATTTTTATTAGTGTGTATGAGTTTGACAAGGACTTGCCAAGTATGGGCCAGTAGGCCTGTATCAGTGCTCCTCCTTTCTTATGTTCTTACGTTCTACAAATTTAAATTGTCTTCACGCGGCAGTTGGCTTCAGCATATTTTCAGAGTCACTGCTCATTCTCTTGAGTCAGTAGTTTATATTCTTCTTACTCGCGCTTATCTAGCAACAATATTCATGACTTATTTGGTTCTAGTTATAATGTTCGTCTTTGATACTGAGTTTGTATCGAAATAGCAAACTGCAGTCAGTAGTGAGGAAGAAACCATGGGACAGGTGGGGTTGGAACCCATAGAGAAGGAATCGTAAAACTCCGGGCCAGTGCAATTTCGTGAGTCAGAGCTGAGGAAGAGAGACGTTGAAGAACAGAGCGAAACGTTGACAACCGTAAATTAAGGTTTGGTCTGCAAAGTGTACTGATTCTTGGAAACTTAATTAGGTTGAAACACTCTTTAGCAACGTTATTTGTAAATGTAAATTCAAAGGAGTGTTGCTCTATGTCGGCTCTGTTACTTGCTACCTTAATAAATTTGGGCACGAGTGCCTGATTGCATTTGCATTGCTTAACAAGAAAAGTAACATTCTGTCGTATTAATTAGTCTTTTTATAATGAAATTAAAAGGGAATTTGCACAAACAACGGCGTCAGTTTTTAAAACCAAAAAAAGTTTTACACCAGCATCCGACCAAAACAGGGGTTGATTTTTTCCGATGCTAATTGAGAGAAAAAATAAGGGGGAAAACACATGCGATAGCCTTTTGCCCCAAACTAGCGGGCCCTTCAAAAAACCAACCCACTAAAAATAACTGCAACCCAAGAAATAACCTTTTTTAATCCTATTTCTCATGGAAAGCCCATTCAAATCCAGCCCCCTCCCCCCCGTGTATTTATCCAACCCTAAATTTAAAATTTACCCAAAGGGTTTTTAGCTTCTATAAACCCTACAGGCCGACTGTTCCACTCACCAACTACACTTTCCATGAAACATAAAACATAAAAAAGGGAAGAACAAAACGGGTGTTTTTTTTTAATACAATATATAAATGTTTACAAAAAATATTACAAAACAAATACCCAAGTTTTACCAAACCTCCCATTTTTTCCTGAGAAGATGTGCGGGTGACGTCATCCAAACATTCACAAAACTGTGACACGTTTATTAAAAACAGCAAACAGAAAAAGGAAAACTTTGCTGTTATGGGCTTGGACCTGGCAAGAGCAAAACACCACCATCATCCCACAGTCTGGCGCGATCCTCCTGGTATGCTAATATATAAACCCTTTTTTTTAAAATTTCCTTTCTGTTCTAGGAAAAATTAATAATGAAAAAATATAAGATTTTTTACACTGATCGCTCAATATTTGGGGTTTTTGCTTAAAAATGGGCTTCTTTCAATCCATTAATGTTTGGGGAATTATTGTAAGGGGCATAAAGGGCGATACAGCACCCTACTGAGAAGGATCCTACATTCTAGCTCCCTTTGCCATTTCTGTAGAGATGGGGAATTTATAAACGGAAAGGGTTTTTTTTCCCCCATCCACGCATCTACTGTCACTTTAAAAAGGGATGTCTAAAAATTCCAAACCTTCCAGTAAAAAAGTCGCCCTGAAAAGCTAAATAAATTTTTTTCCATTTGTGCCGACAAACATTCATGATATTTAATGGGAAGAAGGCTTAGACTACGATAAAATTTTAACATTTTTGGGCTGTTATCTTACTACTAGAACTACAAATTATCATTACTAATACTACTTTTATCATTACTACTAGAACTACTTATCTTATTTTATACTACATATATTATCATTTTTTGGGTCATGGTAAGCAGAAATCAAAAGCCAAGACAGCAGTTACTTTGTGCACAACAAGGCTAACAGATTTTTGGGATTTATCTCAAAAAGTAAAGAAAACAGAATTTCCAAAAGTTATTTACAGCTCAAACATCACTAGTGAGGCCTCTTTTAGATTTTCCGCTCGTTTGGTTTTCTTACTACAGGATGTATATAACTCATGGAGAAAACAGAGAAGAATGACAAAAACTTTTACTTTTAAAGGGAATTTCCCCCGTATAAAAATAACTAAAGCTTAAATCCCACTTCTCTTCAGAGACGTAGAATGGGGGGAATAATTGAAGTGTAAAGTGGATGAGGGGCATAAAAAAAGGGATTTTAATAAAGTACTGAGGGGTCAAACCAAAAAAAAAACAGAAATAATGGATTTAAGTTGGTAAATTTTAGTTTTAGAAAGGACAGGGGTAAGTTCGGGTTTTCAAACAGAGTTGTAGATGCGGGGAAAAATCTTCCAGTAGGGTGACGGCTAGGACTTTGGAGGGTTTAAAAAAAGAGTTTGGGACAAATAAGAGGGGGAGGACGGGTTTGATTTGGTCAAGGGGTAGAAGTAAATTTTGGTACTAGGGTAGAGGCATTTTATAAGGCCCCTGCCTTTGTATGGGCCATACCCTTCTGCTGTTCCTCCATTCCATGTTCCTGGTCATAACAACCTGGAATAGCCCGCATCCCAATGTTTTATTTTAAATTAAATTGTCTTAAAATCTTGCATCCTATTTTAAGTTTATTACTTTTTGTTGTTAGTTTCCAACAATGACAAAGAATTATTAACTTTTTTTTTACCGGATAAACTTCATCTTTTTACTTTTTATTTTAATTTCGTCAATTTTATAATAATTACTAATTTAAATTTACGACTCTATATAATTTTTTTGTTTTTCCCCAAAATTTGTAATAAATACTTTGAACCTAAAATTTTTTCCCGGGAGCTCTTGCCATTCCTCAATTTTTATTCTGAGCTCCACTCCTCGCTTTCTTCCAGCTTTAAATCTCCCAGCTTTCTTCCCGAACTCTAAACCCTCACTTTTTTCCGGGAGCCCCTTATACCCTCACTTTTTTCCAAACTCTTAAACTCCCCCCGCTTTTTTCCGAGCGTTTAATACTCCTCAGCTTCTTCCGAACTCTTAATACCCTCAGCTTCTCCGGACTTTTTAATACTCCCACTTTTTTCCGGACCTAATACCCTCAGCTTTCTTCCGGAGCTCTTAATCCCTAGCTTTTTTCCGGAGCTTTTAATACTCCCAGTTTCTCCCGGGCTTTTAAAAAACCCTCAGCTTTTTTGGGACTCTCAATACCCCCTCAGCTTTCTCCGAGCTTTTAAATACCCTCCCAGTTTTCTTCCGGAGCTTTTAATACTCCTCACTTTTTTCCGGGACTCATAAACTCCCAGCTTTCCCGGAGCTTTTAAATACTCCTCATTTTCTTCCCGGGAGCTCTTAATACCCCTCAGCTTCTCCGGACTCTACTACCCTCATTTTCTTCCGGACTCTTAATACCCCCTCAGCTTTCTTCGGGAGCCTTAATACTCCTCAGCTTTTTTGGGGGAGCTCTTAATACTCTTTTTGCTTTCTTTTTCCGGACCCTTTTAAATATCCTCATTTTCCCGGGAGCTCTTAAACTCCTAGCTTTCTTCCGGAGCCTTAATACTCCCGCTTTCTTCCCGGATCTTAAACTCTTCAGCGTTTCCCCGGGAGCTTAAACCCTCAGTTTTTCCCCGGACTCTTAAAATCCTCAGCTTTCTTTCACTCTCATATCCCAGCTTTCTTCCCGGACTTTTAAATTTCCCTCAGCTTTCTTTCCGGAGCTCTTAATACTCCTCAGCTTTTCTTCCGGACCTTTTAATCCCCGCTTTCCCCGGAGCTCTTAATCTCTCAGTTTTCTTCCGGGCTCTTAATACCCCTCAGCTTTCTTCCGGAGCTTTTAAATACCCTCAGCTTTCTTCCGGACTCTTACTACTCCTCAGCTTTCTTTCCGGAGCCTTAATACCCCTCAGCTTTTTCCGGAGCTCTATACCCCTCAGCTTTTTTTCCGGGGCTCTTAATATCTTCAGCTTTTTTCCGACTTTTAATCCCTCAGCTTTTTTCCCGGAGCTCTTAATCCCCAGCTTTCTCCCGGAGCTCTTAATACTCCTCAGCTTTCCCCGGGGAGCTCTTAATACTCCACAGGTTTTTTTCCCGAGCTTTTAAATACCCTCACTTTTTTCCGGAGCTCTTTAAACCCTCACTTTCCCCGGAGCTTTTTAATCCCCTCAACTTTTTTCCCGGAGTCTATACTCCCTCAGCTTTCTTCCGGGAGCTCTCAATACTCCTCGCTTTCTTCCGGATCTTAATACTCCTCCTTTTTCCGACCCTTTTAATACCCCCTCAGCTTTCTTCCGGGAGTCTTAAACTCCTCAGCTTTCTTGGGAGCCCTAAATACTTCCAAACTTTTTTCCAAACTCTGATACCCTCAACTTTTTCCAGAACTAAAGCCAACCCTAAAATCTTTACATCTAAAAAAAAATACTTCTGTTTCCTTTTTTATGTTATTTTTCTCATCACCTCTCAACGTAAGTCTCTCTAAATTTTTTTTGTTTTTATAATCCAACAACTTTTTAAGAAAATTTAAACCACTGAAAAATATTTTTTACCAGTTATTAAAACAAAAATTTCCCCCCTTAAACATTAAGTTTTCTTAAGGCATAAACATTATGTTGAGAAACAACTTTTGGTGGTACCCCCATTAAAGGGTATAAAAATACAAAACATTAAACATCGCAAACATTACAATACAACTTTAAATTTTTAAATTTCGCTAACCTTTCACATCCAAAGAACATGACTTTAAAAAGTAAATTTGTAAGTCGGAGGCACTGCCCAGTGGAAAACCCCCCAAATTTTATTGTCCATGTCAAGGGAAAACGAATATCCCCGCCTAGTTTTTTTTTTCATCCCATAATTTTATAGTCCTGGGGGAGATAATTTTTATGATGGTCTAAAAGATGTTAATAAAAATGTGAGAAAGAAAAAAATTAGTTAAACGTTTAAAAATTATTTATAAATTTTGTCTTCCCAAAAATTTTCATGTATTCTAGGGGATGTCTTCAAAATGGCGAGAACCAACATCCCTCAAATATTGAAAATATAAAAGTTCCTGAATTCCCAACTTCAGGAAGTGTGATTTTTTTCAACCCACAACTTCTCGACTTTATTTAAAAACCAAAAACATAATTTTAACAACCGTGAGGGAGACTGAAATATATAAATGGTACAAATTTTGAAGTACAAATTGCGGGTGATAAATAGAAAAACCTGTGTGGGGGTGGTGGGGTGTGTGGTTTGTGTGTGGTGTGTGTGTGGTGTTGTGTGTGTGTGTTTTGGTTTTGTGTTTGGGGGTTTTTTTTTGTTTGGTTGGTGGGTTTTTTTTGGTTTGGTTGGTTGGTATTAGTTACAACAATTATTACACGATCTTTTGGGTTAACATATTATGTTTGGTGTTTGGACTTCGGTTTTTACAGAATTTTAACCCCACCTTTAAATCAAAAAAAAAAAAATAAATCAAAAAGGCAGTAAATAAAAAGTTTACAATTAAAAAATTTAAAATACAAAATTCCCCAAAAAACAAAAAACAGAAAAAATTACCCAAGGTTTTGTAATTGGGTAAAAAAATAAAAACAATAAAAATAAAAAAAATTCAAATTAAATCTTTTATGGAAAAGGGTTAATAAAAATTAAAACCCAAAATAAAACATTCAAAACACATTAAACTGTGTTTTAAGTACAAAATGTAGATAAATGTATAAAATAAATAGAACTAAAATTTAAGGGCCCCAGATCTTTGGCCGAAGGGGAGGTAACTTGGCGCGTCGGGCTGCTACGTCGGGGGACTTCTTGGGGGAATTCAGAAACCATTTACTGTGTGTCCCCTCCTGAAATTTTCCCCCCACCCACCTGGACAGTCTCACGTAACCAGCTAACAAGGCCTCGTTCTCATCTAGCAGATCACGGAGGGGGGCTGACTGACTTCGGGAAAAAAACCTGGGGAAGGGGAACTGGGATAAACCTAAAGGGGAAAGGGGGAAGGGAACATCCGGGGGGCCCCCGGGTGGATTCCTGGACACATGAAAACCGGGGAAAACGAGAAACCCTGGGAAGTGGGGAAGGGAGAAAATCTGGGGGCAGAGGACTTTTCCCGGGTACATGGACCGGAAAGACGAGGGGGACTGGTTTTGAGCAGACCTTGGGAAGTGGGAAAGGAGAAAATCGAGGGGGACAAAGGACTCCTGGACCTGAACCGGGGAAAGCATCAAAAACCAGCAAGGGGTGGGTGGGGCCTTTTTTAAAAACGAACCATGGCCTCCCCGTGGCAAGGTCTGTAAATCAAAATAACTCTGAGGCTGACATGGTTCAATTTTTGATTTCTAAAAAAAAAAAAAACCTTTTTTAAATTTTTGGGTAGCAAGCTTTTTCGAGATTTTAAATTTTTCATAACAGACGTTTTTCACATTTTAGTTTTAATTTTTAAATATGAAGAAAATCTTTAAATTAAATTTTTGGGGTTTTTAATCATTATTAACCGAGGGGATAACTTTATTGCAATACCTTTTCTTCAGTCCGAAAGTTGAGGTAAAGAAAACCCACTTTTGTATTTGCCGCACTGTCATGCCGCATGTATACAATGGGCATCCTCATAGTAGGTTTATGGGACTTATTAGCAACCCCATTTTGGAAATTTTTAAACTGGGGTTGGAAAATTTTTTTTGACTTAATTTACATAAAGTAGATCTGAAACAAACACTTTCTGAGCCGTTTTAAGTGTTCAGAAATTTAATGAACATGTTGATTTTGAAACAGAAAACCTTTTTTCTTTAAGAACATTCATTGAAAACCCATAAAGCCTAAATGTTTCTTTCCCCCATTATAGACATAATGTTTTTTTGGTATAAGTGGATAGTTGGTTTGTGAGTTGGGGGGGAATGGTTGGGGTGATCTATGATACGGTTGTGGTGATGGATAGTTTACCGTGTGTCGACTTTATGGGAAGTTTTGGGTTTTTGGGGTTTATGGAATTAGGAGTTGTGGTTAGGATGGTTTATAGTGATTTTTAGGATGGATGGTTATGGCAATTTTTGGGATACATGAGAAAGGTGCAAGTGATATGGATATTTTAAAGTGGGGGTAGTGTGATGCATGGTTTTTGTGACTGAGGTAGGGTTTTTTATGGTGAGCCCTGCGAGGATGGCGATGAGTTAGGTAATGGTAGTTGATGGGAATGTGGTGATGGGGTGGTTTATAGTGAGTTAATTAAATGGTTTTTTAGGATTGTGGAAAGATGGTTGAGAAGAGTTGTAAAGTTCGTGTTGAAGATGAGTTGAATTTTTTTAGAGTTAATGTAATTTTCAAAAAGGAAAGTTTTAAAGAACTGCTTGTTACTTTTTTTGCCCAAAGTTTAAAAACCCCAGATTAAATTATACTGAAAAAAATAGTTTCGGAGAATTGGTTGGCAGCTCAGGGATTGCCCTAAGGTTTTTTAATGTTCCATTGTGTTGGTCTTGAGTTGATGGACTACTTCCCCTTTTACCCACCCAATCACTTATATCCCATACCCGATCATCTTATATCCCATACCAAACTCCCATATCCCATACCAGACATCCTTTTCCCAACCAAAACATCCTTAAATCCCACACCAGATCATCCTTAATCCCAAACCAATCATCCTTATATCCATACCTGATCATCTTTAATACCATACCCAAACATCCTTATATCCCATACCAATATCGTTTTATCCCATGCCAGATCATCCTCATTCCCATACCCGATCATCCTTTTATCATTTATATCCATACCAGATCATCCTTAATCATTAACCCATACCCTCATCCTTTTTACATTAAATCCCTAAACCCGATCATCCTTTATCATTATATCCCTCCTTTAAAGATTAATATTAATCACTGCATCTTTTAAAAATTTTCCTACGAAATATTTTAAGTTAGCAGTTTAACTCACAAACAAAGTTTTACTACTTTTAATTGCTAGAAACTCACGTTTTCACAAACCCACGTTTTAAACTTCACTTTCAGGGGACCATGGGTGAAAACCCCCTCAAATCACCCCAAACAAAAAAAATTAAAAAAACAACTACTGCTCTGCACAGAGACTGTAAGGAGGAAGGGGTGACTTAAAACAGTAGAAATGGAAATTTCCCAAGAATTTTGGTCACAAATTTGAACATACCCCCCAATTTTTTTTCAAAAGATCATTTAAAGGAAATTTCAAAAGCACTTATGAATTTGAAAGTTTTATTACCAAAAAAAAGGCAAGAGTGAGGGAAACGCATTCCCCTCTTGTAGGGAATGTCAAAAAGAAATAAACCTGGACCCCCATTAACCTGCCTACTTCATCCCAGACCTGCAGATGGACAAACTGTTTGCAGAACTAACCATTATTGTTTTGGGACCATTACCAAAATCCAATCAGGAAACCAGTACTTATTTTTTATCACGAAAAGTTACAGTATCCAAAGCATCACAATGGCAGTATAATCAAAAGCCATTCTTAAAAGCCATAAACCAGACTTATATCTTACTTTTACACTCCAATCTAAAATAGACCAGGAACTAACTTTACAGCCAAAACTTTTAGGAAGCTTTAATTAGGTAGGTTAATTTAAAAATTATCCACTGCCTACATCCTAGTGCCAAAAGGCTTTTGGGAAAAAATTTCATCAGACGGGTGGAAAACACTTCCCCAGTTTTGGGGTTCGCAGTGAGAGAAACTGTGGGAGGAATCAACAGGGGAAACAGTCCATTTTTAGGTAATCTTTTGGGACACGTATATTTCCCCTTTCGAGTGCTCAGGGAAAGGTGGGTGGAGAAAACGCCTTTCACAGCACCTACTTTAAAAACTCTGCTGCCCCAACACAACCAGCGGTTTTAAACTGCAAAAGTAATGATCACAAACCTGCACAAAAAAGTCCAAAAGAAAGGAATTATAAGAAAACACAAGATTCAGCAAAAAAAAAACTACAACAACACACCAACGTATGCCCAGTTGCAAAGTGGGAAGCAACACTACAAAATTACTTCAAACATCTACTCTGCCCGCCTCCACCACCACCACCACCACACTCCTCCAACATTTGACTAACGAAATTCCACTATTGGCTACATACGCTCACAGCAGAAACAGGGGTACCCTCCTTTAACTTTCCATCAACGAGTTATTTGCATTAAAAAACTCTTCATTTACATTTCCCCGCATCCCCACCTCTGAAAAAATTTTCCCAAATTTCACCAAGGGCTTTAAACAACCCCTTTTGCTGCCGAAGCTTTCCCTCACCACCACCAACTAGTGAGTCACTCCCGCAAAAGTTCAATGAGAAAACTCCACCGCCCCCACACCTCCTGAAAACCAACCAAACAGAAGCCTTGCCACCAAAAAACATTTCCTATTCATCTATTAAGATGACAACGAATCTTCAATTCCACCTTAAAACCACCAGCACCCTACCCCTCCCCCATCAAAACCACCTTTTCCCCAACTCCCCCCACCGCCCTCTACCCACTCACGTCGATTACCTGGAAAACCCATGGGGTTAAACACAAAGGACTCATGTTCTTTCACCACGCACAAACCCCCAGCCCAAGACTCGCCTAGAAAATCATCCAACCCTCCCAAGACAACACTGCAAACGTACAACCACCGACAAAAAATATTTCCCCACCCCAACCAGAAAAATCCACCATCCAAAACGAACTCTTCACAGCTCTCCCATACGTGTGACACACTCTTAGAACAAAAATTTAAAGCATGCAAAAGATCAAGAAATAACTAACTCCCCTGCTTTTGCCTACTGACACTCTCAGCTCCTGCCGCTGCCCTTCGCCCTCCCTCCTAAAGCCAAGTAGGGACATCATTTAAGCCTCTCCCTCTACGCCTCAACTTCGGGACCACATGCCCAAAATGGTTGGGCCCCTTGCCTTATTCCCCCTCTTCCCCTCCTTCCCATCCTTTTCCCCTTATTTCCATCCTTCCTTATCCTTCTTCCCTTCCCCTTTTCACGACAGCTCTCGTCGTCTTCTTCGCTTCGATTTTGATTCGACGAATCCAGGGGACAAGTGCTGGGGCAGGAATCTGTACCCGGCCACAACCTTAAAAGCTAGATTTATGGGACCCATACAAAAACATGGTAAAATCTATGGTAAAAATATGTGGTAGCTCCCATGAAAAAACCCACAAAAGTAAAAATTTACCACATAAATCAAATTAAAATAACCCTCAAAAAGTCCCAGTAATGACTCTCTTCTGCCTCTGTAGACGACCCTGATTCCTTGCGCCACATTCCAGAAATTTAATTAAAGCTTCCAAAAGTTGGGGTGCTAAAAACAAAAGTAAGACTAACACTCTCTTACATATTTTCGGACTTTCCCGAAAAAAAAAGTACCTGGCGTATCATATGTAGATGCTGGAAACATTAAGCCTAATTAGCCTCCACTAAAGAGCTAATCCTAAAAACAGGGGCACTTTTAGCAAGGAAAACATTTCTGTGAAACACGGTTAGGAGGATTAAAACCCTTCCGGGGGGTTCACCATTATCCTTTTAGGGGGGTCTGATGGGGGTTCCGAATGTTTTAAAAGACTACCGTAAGGTGAATAGGCACTATTTTAGATGCTTACCTCTAAACCCGTTTGGATGCGTAATGGGCTCATGGGTAAGGGTACTTTTGTTTACAACTAGACCACTTAAACGTTGCTATCAGGGACCTTTTAGACATAAGGCAAAGGAAATCTTCGCCTTATCTGTCAAAGGGTATTTAAAAGGGCCGAAGGCACGGGACTTTTTGACAAACAGTATACTTCGGGTAAATTGAAAACCCAACATTTCTCCCGATTTTTAAAACTGTTTCCCTTTTTTAGAAGAAAAGGGTTTCATTTTAACTATATTTTTTGGACCTAAAAAGGTAAAGGGAAAAGTAGCCCGTAAAATTAGATAAAATTTTTTTCCATTAAGAAATTTCCCTACCTTTTGATAAACAAAACCCTCCGTGTTTTTAAAGGATGGTAGGTTTTTACAGACATTCTGTGAGAACTTTGGGCAGTTTGTAGCCCCCTAACCTCACTTACTAGTCAGAAACAAAATTTCAATAAAACCCCAGGGGGCAAAAAACATTTTTAAAAACGCAAAAAAGCTACTTTGACTGCAACCCATCTCCTGTTTTTCCAGATTTTTCAAAAACTTTTTGTATTTCAGGTTGATGCAGTAGTCAGGGTAACGCAGTACTTCTACAAAAATCGGGGGAAGAGTGGTTGCAACCTGCCCCTTACCTTCTTGTCAAGTATCACCTCACAAAGGGGTACGACCCAAAAAGAAAGAAGCCCTAACTCTGAACTTTCCCATCATTTTCGAGGGCTACGTGGGGCAGCTTCCCAAGCGATTTTCAGTCTAAGCGACGAAAAACCTTTGGTTTACCTCAACCAAAAAACCACAACACACGTCGAAAAAGATGGATCTCAGGGTGAACCTTACAATGTTAAACTCGTCCAAATTGCCCCAAGGAAAACAAACTGGGATTCCTTTCCCGTTTTTAATTTAGGTTAAGAATGTTTAAGGACCTATGGGTAATTAATTCTTTTTTTTTCGCCCTTTGTAAATTTTTTTAAATGATTTTTTTTTTTTTTGAGTGAGGGACTTTCTGCTGCGTTCCAGGGTCTTCACCAATTTTAGCCTACTGTCTGCTTTCTCGCTCTGGAAAGAGTTTGACTTTGAGTCTCGAGAAAAATTTGGGGGCCCCGTCTAATGAATTGGATGGTTTTAAGGAAGGGCGGTTCAATTATTTTCATGCCATGGCGGCTCGCTACCCAAAGGAGGTGTGGGATGCAAAAACATGTTACAATTATTCGGCAATGTTCACTCTCAATGGGTTCTCCCACCCTGAACGGGTGCTAAGGGTTTAACGATCGTGGGTACCCAACACCAAAAACAAGCCCCCCAAAACGAAGTAACGGGTTACTGCGGAAAAACATGCAACTTGCCTACCTGCTGGTTGAGTTGGTGTACCTTTCTGACGTCCTTGCTACTACACCTTTGGTGTAACACTTTTATTCAAACTGTACAAAATTTAAAGAAGGGGAAAAAAAACCGAAATGTGAAAGTTTAAGACACATGTCAACTTTTGGGTATCTTTTTTTGTAGACGTTTCCCATCCAGTGGCTTTACAATACAGATTCTAGGGCAAATTTAAAAACTAGAACTTATACAAAGATGAGGAATCAGTCCCTCGCCCTTTGAGTTGTGCACAGCATCGTGGGGGGGAGAACTGGGGCAAAAGCAAAAAACTGGCGGTTATATGACTCAGTGGTAGGGGCTTTAAAACAGGACATGCCCTCGCTGCACACTCCC
This sequence comes from Cherax quadricarinatus, assembly GCF_026875155.1. Classification (NCBI taxonomy): domain Eukaryota; kingdom Metazoa; phylum Arthropoda; class Malacostraca; order Decapoda; family Parastacidae; genus Cherax; species Cherax quadricarinatus. The sequence goes on from NC_069498.1 coordinate 2,679,501, forward strand.
TACCCACTACGTCTATATAACCCCAGTCTTCTTTTCTTTGCTCCCGATTCTCCACCCCCGATGCTGGAACACTAAATCCCAAAACTAGGACTGATTACCTCATCTTTTTTAAATTCTACTGTCACCTAGTTATGTCCCAAATCTTATTTATAAACCCCGGATGGCGAAACGTCTACAATAAAGAACCCCGATGTTGCACATGTGTCTTTTAAATTTTATAATGTAAAATACGCACGTACTGTAAAAAGTGGGGAAGGGAAAATATAATTTTAGTGCTGAGGTTGTTTGTTCCAATGCCAGTACACCAGGTCCAAAACCATTGTTTTTTCCTGTGTTGTAAACAGTATGAATTTTGGAGGTCGCCCCCGACAGCCTGGCCGGAAATGTGTGTGCTATGTTTCCCCCCTACTGTTATGTGCTGTGATTTTTTGAATGTTAACTTAATTGCACATTCAATGTTTTTGGTAACACATGTTTTTCCGAGATATAGGTAATCCAGTTCCAATTAAAGACCAGGTCTCACAGGCCATTCCTACCTGTGCTCGAATAGTTACGTAAACCTTTGAATATAGTGTTTATACGTTAAATTACTGTGAGAAGTGTAGTTGAAGGTTGCTGAGAGACACTACTGTGAGAAGTGTTGTTGAAGGTTACTGTGACAGACTACTGTGAGAGTTTTGATAGTTAATGTGAAAAACACTGGTGAGAATACTGTTGAAGGTTACTAATGAGAGAGCATACTGTAATTGTGTTAAAAATTTCTGTGACAGTCTACGGTGAATGGAGTGTTGGTTATGAGATACAGTACTGATAGTGTTGTTGAAGGTTACTGTGTATAATGTTTTTCATAGTTACTATGAAACACTCCTGTTGATGAAGGTTACTGTGAGACTACTATGAGTATTTTAGAAGGTACTGAAGACTGCAATGAGTGCTGAAGGTTACTGTGACAATCTACTGTGAGTGTAGTATTGAAGGTTAATGTGAGACACTACTGTAAGTGAGAGCTGTTGATTACTGAGACACACTACAGTGAGTAGTATGAAGGTTAGTTACTGTGAGTGTAGTGTTCCTGAAACTTTACTGGTATTGTTGAAGGTTACTGTGAGACTACTGTGAGAGTAGAGTTCTGAACTTTACTGTGAACTACTGTGAGTGTATTGTTGAATGATACTGTGGAAGACTACTGTGAGTAGTGTTGTTGAAGGTTACTGGGAAGACATTGCTCTGAGAGTAGTGTTGTTGAAGGTTACTTTGAGAGACAGACACTGTGAGATTAGTGTTGTGTATGGTTACTGTAAGAACACTACTGTGAGTGCTGTTAATAGTTACTGTGATTGTAGTGTTGTTAAAGTCTCTGTGAAACTACTTGTGGTACTGTTTGAAGGATACTGTGAGTGCTGAAAACATAACGTGAGGAGTTGAAGGTTACTTTGAAACTACTGTGAGTAGTGTTCAAGGTTACTGTGAGATACTACTGTGAGTAGTGTTCAAGGTTACTGTGAGTAGTATTCAAGATTACTGTGAGTAGTATTCAATATTACTGTGAGACACTACTGTGAGTAGTGTTCAAGGTTACTGGGAGACACTACTGTGAGTACTGTTCAAGGTTACTGGGAGACACTACTGTGAGTACTGTTCAAGGTTACTGTGAGCTGAACATTAGTGACTAATGTTAAAGGTTACTTTGAGATAATGTTGTGAGTGTAGTGTTGAAGCTTACTGTTAGACACTGTTGTGAGTGTAGTGTTGAAGCTTACTGTTAGACACTGTTGTGAGTGTAGTGTTGAAGCTTACTGTTAGACACTGTTGTGAGTGTAGTGTTGAAGCTTAGTTGACCCAGGATTAAAAACACGTTAGAACAAGTGAGGGAGGTTTTTAAAATTAAAAGGAAAA
>NC_069498.1:2681896-2701702 GCF_026875155.1 Cherax quadricarinatus
ACACTTAGCTCCACTCCGAGGCCTAGTGAGAAACTGACTTTGTAACACAACAAGGACGGGCAGCAGTTAACTTCACTTTGACTGTCCCGTCTTCCGACATCGCTACATTTCTGAGGTCAAATATTCCCAGGATGACTCGAGTCTGGAACGTGATGGATACTGGCTAATGATATCATCGAATAAAGTCAGTGATCAAAATGAAATTTCCAGGCCCACTGATGTTCCAACTTCATCCTAGTTTCCCTATTTGTATGTTATAACAATGAAAAGGTTTTTAAATTAGTTGGTGTAAGGTTAAACAGTTCTATTCTTATAAAAAGAGTTAAGGAATTCCTAAACCTAACCCGTGTTAAAAATCTGTATAAAATAAGACAGACAGGACAGACAGATAAACAACAAAATTCTGGAAGTAAAGGGATGGGAGTAATCAACTTATGTCAAGTAGGCAAGGAAGTAGAGAAAGAATGAAGGGTTAAAAAGACCCTGATGAATTTGGGTACAGGAGAGGAAAATTGACAAAGGGGCCTAAATGACAGAGTTTTAATTAAAGAGACCACGGAGAGGAAAGAAGACAGGAGGAGGGACATCAAAACTGGTAGCTGAGAGTGAAAATACCCAAAAGCTATTTTTTTGTGGTGGAGGGGGAGGAAACATGTTAGGAATATATGTAGAGGGAAAAAAACAAGACCATGAAGGATATTGTTTACAAGCCCAAGAAAACAAGGAAATCTAGAACAACAAGACCATGAAGAATATTGTTTGCAAGACCAGAAAACAAGGATCTAGAACAAGTCCATGGAGTACTGTTTAGAAGCCTTAAACAGCGAATCTAGGATTAAAAGCAAATCGAAGCAGAGGAGCGTCTGGCAAATTTTGCACAATGTATATTAAGGACAGAAACAGATGGCAAAGTAAAGGCAGCAGAAGCAGAGGAAATGAAAACAAGGGTTGACTTAATTTTTTTGCATGGGGGGAAAATTCAAACAGATGAAAAGGGAATTCAATTCATTCAATTCAATTTCAAAAGTTTATTCTCTATAAGGATTACAATGCTTGAGTTTACGGATATTTGGTTATTGTTTGGTTTACATGTAGTAAAATTGTGATAAACAGAGTGTACCACTAGAACGCTATAGCATGGCTAGGCATTTTCGGACATACTTAGTTTTATTTTCTTAATTGTAAAATATTACAAATTATGAGGAAGTTGGTATTATGGCTAGAGTGACTAATACTAGTATATGAGTTTTGCAATGTGATGCTTTTTGTTTTTGGACAGTTTATATATTTTCAGTACTTGGAGTTCACAGGATTATTATTTTAAAGAAACTGATATAATATTTTTGTTTATGGTCAGAATTGAGTGAGCGAAAGTTGTAGTGTGAACCACCAGGTGGATTCGTGTAGTTGTTGACGGGGGTGTATCAGGGAGCTTAAGATGTTTTTCTAATGTAGTTTTGAAGGGATGAATGTGTCTGCAGTTCTAGAGTTCTCAGTATGGTATTCCAGATTTTTTAGGGGCCTTTGGACATTACAAGTGTTTTAACACAGTAATCTTCATCATCACTGCTCTCACAGATAATTGTCTCTAATGTAACTTTACATATGCTTACCGTAGTGTGTCTCACCAGTAGTGGTTTGTCAAATTAACCTTAAAAAGTTAAACTCACAATAAGTATCTCCAGTATCGTTAATCTCTACTTACAGTAGTGTCACAGTAACCTTCAACACTATCACAGGTAACCAACAACGCTTACAAAACAGTGTGTATCACAGTAAACTTTCATCAACACTATTTGACAGTAGTGTCTCACAGTTAACATTTCACTAGTCACTGTAGTGTCACAGTTAACCAAACATTTTTGATAGTCTCACAGTAAGCTTAACAAACACTACTCTCACAGCACGGTCTCCAAATTAACCTTCAACACTACTCACAGTAGTGTCTGACAATAACCATCACTATACTCACAGTAACTTTAAAAACACTAATTTCACAGTAGTGTCTCGCAGTAATTTTCAGCACTATTCTCACAGTAGTGTCTCACTGGTAAACAAACAATACTCAGTAGTATCTCACAGGTAACCTTCAACAATACACACTCGGTAACCATCAACACTATCACTGTTTATCTCAAACTAACCTTCAACATTACTCACAATAATGTTCAGCTCACAGTAACCTTCAACACTACTCATAATAGTCTCACAGTAATCATCACTAACAGCAGTGTCTCACAAGTAATCTTTCAATAATCACTAATGACAGTTCTATTCGGTAATCCTTTCTACCACTACCTCACAGTAGTTTCTCTTCAGTAGCCTACAAACACTACTCTCACAACAATGTCATAAACAGTATCTTTCAACACTACTCACAGTAGTCCTCACAGTAACCGTCAATACACTGTTCACAGTAGTGTTTCACAGTAACCCTTCAAATACTAACAGTAAACTGTCTTTTACAGTAAAACGGTTCTATAACTCTACCCCCCCCCCATAATCTTCAAACAAAACAACTACTCTCACAGTATCCTTCAACAACACTACACTCACAGTATCCTTCAGCAACACTACACTCACAGTATCCTTCAGCAACACTACACTCACAGTATCCTTCAACACATACACTCACCCAGTACTCCTTCAAAAAACATACACTCCACAGTATCCTTCTGCAACACTACACTCACAGTATGCCTTTCAACAAACACTACACTCACAGTAGCATTATGTAATCTTCAAAAATAAACTCAGTGTCTCAATGAAAACTTTTAACAATATCACAGTCTGTTTCAGTAACCTTCCAGCAATGCTGCTCACAGTAGTCTCACGGTCTCTCTTTTCAACTATGCGTCTCTCTCAAGCAATCTCCCAATATATCTACATTCAAACACTATTCTCACAGTTGTGTCATTACATTAACTTTATAAAACTTCTCTCACGTAGTCTGTCACAATAACCCAACAGTACTCTCACAGTAGTGTTAGTTATAAAGAGTAAACCTTCAAACACTTCTCAGAGGTTTTGTGTACAGTATCACAAGTAGTCTGTCTCCAACAGTAACCTTCGACGAAACTACTCACAGTAATCTCAAGCCACTACTCACAGTGTAACCCTCCAACACTACTCTCAAAAAGTCTCGGTACCTCCAACCACAGCTCTCACAGTACTGTTTAACAGTAAACATTCAATATATACTGGTGTTTCACTGTAACATTCAACAAAAACTTTTTTCAACATTAGCGTCTCACGTAACATTTTAACAGTACTGTGTTTCTCAAAGGAAAGTATCCTTCACGAACCCACTACACTCAAGTTGTGTTGTCTAACCTTGGACAACATTAAATTAGTGTTCGTTAGTGACCTTCAGCAATACGCTCACGAAGTCTCTTCTGGCTACTTCAACACTACAATCACAGTAGATGTTTACAGTAACCGAAACTATACACACAGTAGCATTGAAAAACAGTGGTTTGTCTCACGGTTATCCGACACTATTCTTCACAGTGTCCTCAGTAACCTTCAAGAACATTACACAGGTATCCTTCATCACTACTCCACCAAGTAGTCTATCACAGTACACCTTCAACACAACTACCCTTCATAGTAGTGTCTCATGAGAACTAACAACTAACACTATGCTCACAGTAGTGTGTCTCACAGAAACCTTCAACATGACTACTCACAGAATAGTCTTACAGTTCCACCACTACTCACAGTAGTCTCTCTCACAATAACTTTCACCAACACTACACTCACAGTAGTGTCTAACAGTAAGCTTCAACACTACACTCACAGTAGTGTCTAACAGTAAGCTTCAACACTACACTCACAGTAGTGTCTAACAGTAAGCTTCAACACTACACTCACAGTAGTGTCTAACAGTAAGCTTCAACACTACCACTAACAGTAGTGTTCTAACAGTAAGCTTCAAACAACTTATCACTCACAATAGTGTCTAACAGTAAGCTTCAACACTACACTCACAGTAGTGTCTAACAGTAAGCTTCAACACTACACTCACAGTAGTGTCTAACAGTAAGCTTCAACACTACACTCACAGTAGTGTCTAACAGTAAGCTTCAACACTACACTCACAGTAGTGTCTAACAGTAAGCTTCAACACTACACTCACAGTAGTGTCTAACAGTAAGCTTCAACACTACACTCACAGTAGTGTCTAACAGTAAGCTTCAACACTACACTCACAGTAGTGTCTAACAGTAAGCTTCAACACTACACTCACAGTAGTGTCTAACAGTAAGCTTCAACACTACACTCACAACATTATCTCAAAGTAACCTTCAACATTAGTCACTAATGTTCAGCTCACCAGTAACCTTGAACAGTACTCACAGTAGTGTCTCCCAGTAACCTTGAACAGTACTCACAGTAGTGTCTCCCAGTAACCTTGAACAGTACTCACAGTAGTGTCTCCCAGTAACCTTGAACACTACTCACAGTAGTGTCTCACAGTAACCTTGAATACTACTCACAGTAGTGTCTCACAGTAAACCTTGACACTACTCACAGTAGTTTTCAAAGTAACCTTCAAAAAAAAAATAATAAAACACAAAACTCCTCAACGTTAGTCTCAATACTCACAGCATCCTTCAACAGTCTCACAGTAGTCTCACAGAGACCTTTAGCAACTCTACAATCCACAGTAAACTATTAATAGCACTCACAGGAGTGTTTTCAGATCCCATACACAAACCCTAATCTCACAGTAGTCTGTCTTCAAAGTAACCATCAACAACTACTACTCTCACAGCAAATGTCTTCCACAGTTAACCTTCTAACATACACTACTATCCACATCAATGTCTTCCTCAGTATTCCATTTCACAACACTACTCTCACCAGCAATGTCTTCCACAGTAACCTTCAAACAAAACACTTACTCTCACAGCAATGTCTTCCACAGTAACCTTCAACAACACTACTCTCACGAGCTCAATGTCTGTCCACAGTAACCTTCAACAACACTACTTCTACAGCAATGTCTTCCACAGTAAACTTCAAACAAAACTACTTCACAGGCAATGTCTTCCACAGTAACCTTCAACAACACTCCTTCACAGCAATGTCTACCACGTAAAACCTTCAACAAACACTACTCTCACGCAATGTTCTTCCACAGTAACCTTCAAACAACACTACTCTCACTGCAATGTCTTCCACAGTAACCTTCAACAACACTACTCTACAGCAATGTCTTCCACAGTAACTTCAACAAACACTACTCTCACTGCAATGTCTTCCACAGTAACCTTCAACAACCTTACTCTCACAGCAATGTCTTTCCACAGTAACCTTCACAAACACTACTTTCACAGCAATGTTTCACAGTCAAACCTTTCAAACAACACTACTCTCACTGCAATGTTTCCCAGTTAACCTTCTACAACACTTACTCTCACAGCAATGTCGTCACAGTAACCTTCAACAACACTACTCTCACAGCAGTCTTCCACAGTAACCTTCAACAACACTACTCTCACAGCAGTCTTCCACAGTAACCTTCAACCAAACACTACTCTCTCAGCAATGTCGTCCACAGTAACCTTCAAACACACTACTTCTCACAGAATTTGTCTTCACAGTAACCTTTCAACAACCACCTATCTCACAGCAATGTCTTCACAGTAACCTTCAACAATCATACTCTCACAGCAATTGTCGTCCACGTAACCTTCAACAACATACTCTCACAGCAATGTCTTCCACATAACCTTCAAAACAAAACATACTCTACAGCAGGGTGTCTTCACAGTAACTATCATCAACACTACTCTCACAGCATGTCGTCCACAGTAACCTTCAACAACTCTACTCGCACAGAATGTCTTCCACAGTAACCTTTCAACAACACTTACTCTCACAGGCCAATGTCTTCCACAGTCAACCTTCACAACACTACTCTTCACAGCATGTCTTCCACAGTAACTTCAACACAGCTAACTCTCACAGCAAATGTCTTCCACAGTAACCTTCAAACAGCTACTCTCACAGCAGTCTTCCACAGTAACCTTCAACAACACTACTCTCACAGCAGTCTTCCACAGTAACCTTCAACAACACTACTCTCACAGCAGTCTTCCACAGTAACCTTCAACAACACTACTCTCACAGCAGTCTTCCACAGTAACCTTCAACAACACTACTCTCACAGCAGTCTTCCACAGTAACCTTCAACAAAAGCATCTCTCACAGGCTTTGTGTCCACAGTTTTAACCCTTCACACATACTCTCACAGCAATGTCTTCCACAGTAACCTTCAACAACATACTCTCACAGCAATTCTTCACAGTAACTTCAACAAACACTACTCTCACTAATGCATGTCTTCCACAGGAACCTTCACAAACACTACTCTCACAGCAGGTGTCTTCCACAGTAACCTTAAACAACACTACTCTCACAAGCAATGTCGTCACAGTAACCTTCAACAACACTACTCTCACAGCAATGTCTTCCACAGTTAAACCTTTAAAACAACAACTACTCTCACAGCATTTGTCTTCACAGTAACCTTCAACAACACTACCTCTAACAGCCAGTGTCTTCCCACAGGAACCTCAAAACAACACTACTCTCAAGACAATTGTCGTCCCACGTACCTTCAACAAACTACTTCACAGCTATGCTCTGTCCACAGTAACCTTCAACAAACTTCTCTCACAGCAATGTCTTCAACAGTAACCTTCAACCAACACTACTCTCACAAGCAATGTCTTCCACAGTAAACCTTCAACACACACGACTCTCACAAGCAATGTCTTTCACGTAACCTTCAACAACACTATCTCACAGCAATGTCTTCCACGTAACCTTCATAACAACACTACTATCACCAGCAATGTCTTCACAGTAACCTTCAAACAACAATACTCTCCAGCAATGTCTTCAACAGTAACACTTCAAAATCCACTACTCTACAAGGCAATGTCCACAGTATCCTTCAACAACACTATCTCACAGCAATGTCTTCCACAGTAACCTTCAACAACATACTCTCACAGCAATGTCTTCAAGAGTAACCTTCAACAACATACTCTCACAGCAATGTCTTCCACAGTAACTTCTACAACACTACTTCTCACAGCAATGTCTTCCACAGTAACCTTCAAACAAAACACTTACTTCCCGCAATGTTCTTCCACAGTAACCTTCAACAACACTACTCTCACAGCAATGTCTTTTCCTCAGTAAACCTTCTACAACACTACTCTCACAGCAATGTCTTCCACAGTAACCTTCAACAAACTACTCTAAAGCATTGTTTCCACGTAAACCTTCAACAAACCAATACTCTCACAGCAATGTCTTCCACTGTAACCTTCAACAACACACTACTCTCACAGCAATGTCTTCCAACAGTTACCTTCAAACAAACATACTCCACAGGCAATGTATTCCACAGTAACCTTCAACAACACTACTCTCACAGCAATGTCTTCCACTGTAACCTCAACAACACTTACTCACCAGCAATGTCTTCACAGTATAAACCTTCAAACAACCACTACTCTCACAGCAATGTATCTTCCACAGTATCCTTCAACAACACTACTCTCACACAATGTCTTCCACAGTAACTTTTCAACAACACTACTCAACAGTAGTCTTTCCTACAGTATATTCAAACAATTCACTCACAGTAGCTCCACAGTAAAGTTCAAGAACTCTACTTCACAGTAGTCTCACAGTAACCTTCCACAATACCCAGTAAAAGTTCAGGAACACAACACTCACAAGTAACTAACCTTCAGTTTACTTCTCACTGTCAGCGTGTTTCAGTAAATCAACAGCACTACACTTACAGAGTGTCTACATATAACCTTCAACACTACACTCACAGTAGATTGTCACAGTAACCTTTCAGCACTCACTGCATGTCTTCAGTAACCTTCAACAATACTTTAGTAGAGTCTTCACAGTAACCTTCATCAAACACTATCAGTACTGTATTCATAACACACTCCATTCACGTAGACTGTCAACAGAAATTTTTAAACACAGTTTACAGTGTTTCACTCACTAGTAACCTTCAAACAGTATTCACAGCAAGTGTTTTTCACATTAACTATCAAAAACTCTCACTCCATTATGTCTGTCACAGTAACTTCAACAACATTACATCACTGTCATTGTCATCAAATTAACTTTGAAAACAGCTACCACTGAAAAGTAGTGTTGATTTCACAGTAACCTTTTAACACCTTCTCACAGTGTGTTCTCCCTCAGCAACCTTCAACAACACTTCTAACAGTAGTGTCTCTCAGCACCTCAACTACACTTCTCACAGTAGTTTAACAGTATCCTCTCTAAACACTATATTCAAAGTAGTCTCACAGTAAAACTATTACGAACACAGGTAAGGAATGGCTGGAGACCTGGTTTCGTAATGGGAACTGGACTTACCATATATCACGGCAACATAGTGCACCACAACACATCATTTTCAATGCGCATTATTAAGTTAACATTCATTAAATCGAAAGCACATAACAGTTCGGAAACATGAGCACACAGACATTTCGGCCAGGGCTATCGGAGCGACCTCCCAAGAAATTATACTTGTATTACCAACACAGGTAAAACAATGGCATGTGAGACCTGGTCGTACTGGGCATTGGAAACAAATTAACCTCCAGCGCTTACAATGTATATTTTGCCTTTCACCCCACTATTTACAGATACGTGCGGCTGTTTACATTTATGTAAGTTAAGACACTGTGCAAACATCTGGATATCTTTATTGCAAAAAAAAGACGTTTCGCCATCCAGTGGCTTTCATCAATACAGATTCTAGGACATAATTAGAAGACAGTAGAACCTATATACAAAGAAGAGGTAATCTCAGTCCTCAGTCTTGGAGTTTAGTGTTCACAGCATCGTGGCGTGTGGAGGAATCTAGAGCAAAAGGCAAGAAGGACTGGCGGTTATTTAGACGTCAATGGGTAGGGACGGGTTAGCAGTGACTATGCCCCTCGTCTGTTACACGTCCTACCCACTGACGTTATATAACCGCCTGTCTTCTTGCTTTGATCCAGGATTCTCCACCACTCGATGCTTGTGAAACACTATACTCCAAGCTGTGGGACTTGATTACCTCATCTTTTGTATATAGTTCTACTGTCTTCTAATTATGTCCTAGAATCTGTATGATAAAGCCTATCTGGATGGCGAAACGTCTACATAAAGAAATCAGATGTTGCCACATGTGTCTTAACTTTCATATTGTGTTTTTATGCCTTCTATGTACATTATGTAACAGATAGAATAATAAGTGTCACAAGGTGATAGATGGTAATGCAGACGTCAGAAAGAGTGACAAACATACTCAACCAGCAGGTAGGCAAGTCTAGCAGTTGACTTACCGAAGTTGCAATGTGAACCACGTTACTTTCAGCTTCTTGGCGAGCTTGCTTGTGATTGGGTTTCCCTATCGATTCGTTAAACACTTAAGGCACCCAGTTCCACTGGTTGGGGGGAGGCAGCCTATTGGGAGTGACACATTCGCCGTAATAAATTATAAATGCTTTTTTGCAAGCCACACCTCCATGGGTAGTATGCCGCTATGCATTGAACAATAAATTGAACCGCCTTACTCTCAAACCATCCAATTCATTAGGACAGGGACCCAATTTTTCTCGAGACTCAAAGTCAAACTCTATCTAGAGCGAGAAAAGCAGGACAGTAGGGCTAAAAACGTTGGTTTGAAGCACCTGTGGAGGCAGGCAGAATGTCCCCCACTCAAAAAAAAAAAAAATATTAAAAAACATGCACAAAGGGCGAAAAAAATAGGAAACTTAAGTTACTCATATGGTCCCTTAAAACATCTTAACCTAAATTAAAACCTTGGGAAGGGATTCCGCAGGTTGTTTTCCTTGCCGGATTTTTGGACCGAGTTTAACATTGTAAGGTTTGCAGCCTGAGACTTCATCTTATCAGACCGCTGTGTTGTGGTTTTTCATGGTGTTGAGGTAACCAAAGGATTTTTGGTCGCTGTAGCTGTAACGCTTGGACAACTGCCCCAAGTAGACCTCGAAAATGTTCGAGTGCAATTAATTCAGAGCTAGGGCTTTCTTTCCAAATGTGGCGTAACCCTTTGTTGAGGTTGATACTTGGCAGAGAAGTAAGCGACAGGCTGCTGCAACCACTCTTCCCAGATTTTTGAGAAGTATGCGTTACCCTGACTCACTGCATCAACCTGTTAATGAAAAGTTTTTTTGAAAATTCGGGAGAGAGGAGAATGGGTGCAGTACAAAGTAGCCGTTTAGCGTTATTTAAATGCTTGTTGTGACACCTGGGGTTCATTGAAATTTTGTTTCTGACTAGAGTAGTGAGGTTAAGGGGGCTACATCTGCAAAGTTCATTACAGAATCGTCTGTAAAAACCCTACCATCCGTAAAAAGCTCTGGAAGGGATTTTCTATCATAAGGTACTGGGTAATTCTTTATGGCAAAAATTTTGAATCTACTTACGGGCTACTTTACCATTACCTTCTTCATGGTCCTCCAAAAAAAAGTAAATAGTTAATGGAAAAGCTCTTCTTCAAGACAGTTTAAGTATCGGGAGAAATCCTTGGTCCAAGTATCAGAAGCTACAAAACCATTTCGTCCAAAATAAGATGCCGTGCCTTCAGTTCCTTTTATAGCCTTTGACAGATAAGGCGGAGATTTCCTTTGCCTATTCTCAGAGGTACCTTGATAGCAACGTTTAAGTGGTCTAGTTTGTAACAAAAAGTAGCCTTTACTAATAGAGTCAATTACGTCTCCAAACTTGGTAGAGGGTAGATAAGCATCTGGGGAAATAAGTGACCTCATTCACCTTACGGTAGTCTGTACACATTCGGAAACCTCCATCAGACTTTCTTAACAAGGATACATGCGTTAAGGCCCACGGAATGGATATAACTAACTCCTCTAATCCGTGTTTCAAGAATGCTACCTCCTGCTGAAGTAGCCCCTGTTTTTCAGATTACTCTGTTGTGGAGAGCTTATAGGGCTTAATTTTTCCAACATCTACTCATGATACGCCAGTGTACATTTTTTTCCCGGAATTAACATCAAAATATGTTAGGGTAAAATCTGTAAGAGGATGCTGTTAGTCTTTACTATTTGATTTTTTAGGACGCCCCAACATTAGGAAAGCTTTAACTTGAATTTCTGGAAAGTGCGCAAAGGAATCAGGGTCGTCTACAGAGGCAGAGGAGTTTCGTTACTCGGGACTTTATGAGGTGTTTTATTTGTAATTTGATTTATGTGGTAAATTTTACTTTTTCGTGGGTTTATCATGGGGATCTACCACTTATTTTACATCATAGATTTTACTCATGATTTGTATGGGTACATAAATCTAGCTTTTAGGTGCGGCGGGGTACAGGTTCCTGCACCAGCACCTTGTCTCTGGATTCGAATCGAATCGAATCGAAGCGAAGAAGACGGACGGAAAGCTGTCGTGAGATGGGGAAGGAAGAAGGATAAGGAGGATGGAATATACTGGAAAAGGAAATGGAAATGGAGGGGAAGAGGAGGAATCAAGGGCAAGTGGCCAACCACTTCGGGGACATTTGGTACGAAAGTAATGGAGGGTAGATGGAGAGGCTTGAATGAGTTGCTGGCTCTCAGGAGAGGTGGCGAAGCAGCGGCCAGGAGTCTGGGAGGTCATAGGCAGCATAGCAGGAGGATGTTAGTTATTCTTTGTCCGGTTGTCAATGCTTTTGAATTTTGTTTAGAGGAGGTTGTGTCAACACATATGGGAGAGCTGTAGGAAGAGTTCGTTGGTTTGGAGTTGGTGGGATTATCTGGATTGACCGGTTAGGGAATGGCCTTTTCGTAGGTTGGTGTAGTTGCAGTGTTGTCTTGGAGATGTTGGATGAGTTCTAGGCGAGTCATTGGGCTAGGTTGATGAACATGAGTCCTTTGTGTTTAACCCCCATAGTGTTCCAGGTAGAAATCGACGTGAGTGAGGACGAGAGGCGGGTGGTTGGGAGTTGAGGAAGGTGGTTGTTGATGGCGGAGGTAGGTTGTTTAGTGGGTTAAGGAGGAATTGAAGATTCGTTGTTTCATATTCAATAGAACGAATAGGAAATGTTTCTGGTGGGAAAGGGCTTCTGATTGTTTGGATTCAGTGAGGTGTGGTGGCGGTGGAGGCTTCTCATTGGACGTTGGTTGGCAGTGGACGTCAAAGTTGGTGGTGGTGATGGAGTCTGCAGCATGAGGTGGTGATTTAAGTCTTTGGTGAATTTGAGATTTCTTCAGAAGGTGGAGATGGCGGAACTTTTAATGATGGCATTGATATTTAATGCAATAACTCGTTTGATGGTAGTAGATAAAGGATCCAGGTACAGCCTTGTTCTGCTTGGAGAGTATAGTAGGACATGTAGTGAAATCTTCGTTACGGTCACGTTGAGAGGATTGATGGTGTGGTGGTGGAGGCGGGAGAGTGATGCTTGTGAAGTAATTTTGAAGTGTCTGCTTGCAAACTTTGCAATTGCGAATACGGTGGTGTGTTGTTGGTAGATTTTTTCTTTGTTGCATTTGTGTTTTCTTCATTAATATCCTTTCTTGTAGGACATTTTTGTGCCGTGTATGATGATCATACTTTACAGTTTAAACACGCTGTTGTGTTGAGGCAGGACAGAGTGTTTAAGTAGAGTGCTATGCAAGGGTCTTCTCCCATCCATCCTCCTTCAGCACTTCACAGAGGACATCATCAGTGTGCCAGGTAGATTACCTCAAGTGGACCTGTACCTGTTGATTCCTGCACAGTTTATCTCATGCGAACACCAACTAGGAAGTGATTCATCCTAGTCTGATGAAATCTTTCCAAGGCCCTTGGCACTGAGGATTGATAGACAGTGGATAATTTTTAAAAATTATACTAGCCTGGTTAAAAAGCTTCCCGCTAACAAGTTTTGGTGTTAAAAGTTGTACCCTGGTCTACATAGGACTTAGGAATGCCAAAAAGTGAGATATAAATCTGGTTATGGCTTTTAAGAATGGCTTTTAGTGAATTATACTGCGCATATGTGACTGCTTCTGGATACCTAGTAACTTTGTCCGTGATAAATAAATAAGTACTGTTTCCGGAACTTGGATTTTGTTAATGGTCCCACACAATGAAGATTTCTCGCTAACAGTTGTCCATCTGCAGGTCTGGGATGAAGCTAGCGCAGGTTAAATGGGGCGTCCAGGTTTATCTACTGTTGACATCTTCCCTACAAGAGCGGTTGTGATTACTCACATCTGCTTATTTTTTGGCTATAAAAACTTTCAATATTCTATGAAGGGTTTTTGTAATCCTATATGATCTCTAAAAAGGAAATTGTGGGGTATGTTCAAAAATTTGTGACCTAAATTTCTTAGGAAACTTCCAGTCTATTGATTTTAAGCTCACCCCTTCCTCCTTACCAGTCTCTGTGCAGAGCAGTAGGTTGTGTTTAATTTTGTATTTGATGCGGTGATCTGGTGGGATTCCCATGGTACATGAAAAGTGAGTTTAAGGAGGATCTTTCGCTGTTCTTCTCGAAAGGTACAGTCCCTCGGGCCAATGGAACGAGATTTCTAGCAGATCCCTGCAACCTAGAGTATGGAAGACTTGGTCTGGGACTTTTCAGTAAATTTCGAGGCGCTGGCCAGTTTTTTCGTAAAAAAACAAATTGTCTAGCCCATGATCTGAGTCGTCAAGGATAGGTACCAATTCTCGACAGAAATCCCTTTCGCCCCCCAATTGTGCCCGATTATGGCCAACATCGGAGAAGAATTAGTCACTATAGGTTTGGACATTTTGTCGAATTAAGAAAAGTTTTACCCAGCAAATAACACCGGCATCCTTTTTTTTTTCATAAAGGGGAATCCCTCAGAAACACATACAGTCAATATCCTTGTAAATATTTACTCAGTATATGGTTATTTCATGTAAGGGAGAGAAAAAAATACAGCTCCTCCAATTGCTTTGAAGGAAACGGAGGAGTTGCACAGTTGACGTCCTTTCAGAGAAGGGGGAGAGTTATCCCCTCACTTATAAGAGAACAATGAGCCCCGGTTTATCCTTTAAAAGTTGTTACTTCAACTTTCTTTTCATTCTCTTGAAGGGAGGATGTGGGGGGGGCCCAAAAGGTAATGTAGTAATGGGGCCATATCACACTATACTTCTTTTTGGTTCATCTAAAAAGGGAGGATGTTGGATTTTTCCTAACGACTGGGTTTTAACTTGGGGCAGTTTGACTTGACGTGGGCCAGGTTTATGACAACGGTTGTAACAGTTTTTATCATACTTTTATTTTGGCTCCCTGTTGATTTTTGTGGGTGGCGCCTCCGGTGTACTGCCGTCGTGTTCACCTATGAGTTGTTTGATGTCGTCGCTCCACCAGATTGACCGCTAGTTTGATGTCGTTGCTTCATTGACGACTTACTTGGTTGGCATCGTTTGTTCACCTTTCATCCTGCCATTATCCTCTAGTCAGAGTCAGGTTTTTTTTCTTTTTTTATACGATTTTATTCTTCCAGGCTGTGGGAAGAAAGATTAGGACAGCTCGGAAAGGAGCTAATTAGCCTCAAAAGTGTCAGGCCAGCCTGGGCAGCTTCAAAATCCAATGGTCAAACGAATGATATTTCAAGATTCTAACTTTGGTCCAAACAAATTCCAACAAGATTTTTCCACCCAAAAAGTTACTGCACTAAGTCGAAGAAGTTAGCGAAACCACTTGCCGTACACACTTTCGTAAAAAGTTTTTGACTGCAGCCCCTTACAAAGGCTAACATGAGACTGAACCAGCTGACCACTTGCACTCAATTTGAATTCCTTCCTGTTACTTGCGGCATTCAACTTGATATGCCCCCAAGAAACCGTTGTTTTAACAACCCGTTAATCAGCAAATTCTTCAATTATTTAAAATAGTGGTGCGGAACTCTTGTGCTTTGTGGTACAACGCTCTGTGTGCACCGTGCTTGCCCAATGCTCCCGCGCTAACTCCATTGCTCGTGCCTTACTTTGTTTTTTTTCAGATGCCTTCAAACAAAACAGTTCAGGCTCAGATCAACAAAACTAACCCCCAAGGAAGGTCTTCCTTGATGTTGGTGAGGGGCTCATGGTCCAGGGAATTGGATTTGTGTGTGAGGGAAAAGTAGGTGTAAGTGGGGTTAAGGTTGTTCGGGCAACCGGAACCATTAACGAGTTACGTTGCGCGCGCACACACCCCCCCCTCTCTGGCGGGCTGGGGCAAAACTAGTTCCTGGTGTCCGATTTGTTATTAAAGTTTCTACTCCTGGTAATATTTACCTTACCTGTGTCGGTGGATTGAAGTTTGGAGGAAATCACTTCGCCTCCACTCTTCTCCTAATCAAGGTAGGGTGATTCTACCAAAGGGAGTATAATGTTTGTTCTTTTCTGTGTTTGCTTGTTACCGTACTGGGGATTTTTGGGCATTTATCATTCTTTTTTTTCTTAAAATGTTATATTATTGACTATGGGATAACCAGTTTTTGTTTCTCTTATTTGTCAGCTCTGTTTCCTGCGTGGTCTTCCAGGATAGAAGCCAGATAAAGGGGCAAGACGTGTGGTAATAATACTTATTAACATTATTCTACAACTACCGGCCTTACCTATTCTACTTGTGCTCATCCAAGTGGTGGAGATTCAAGAACATCGGATTACCATCGCCAGGTTAACCTACATAAATAACATCAGAGGAACAATCTAGGGCCATAACCTACTCCTACCCAAACTAAAAGAATGTAGGCCATTTTTTTTTTTTATATTTAAATTTAAGTAAATTCGTTCAAAAGTCATTTTTCTTGTTTTATTTCCTAAAATCATTTTTTATTTATTTATTTTTCCATTAGTTTCTTTTGTTCAGTTGGAAGGCGTTCCACTGACATTGTGCTCTCCAGTTCTGAATTTAAACCTGAATACCTCCACATCCCCCCACAGGGTCTGGCAAATTCTACGGGTTTAGCGCCCCTCCTTGATTATAATAATATAGCAAAGCGAAGTATTTAACCCAATGTTTTTTGCCACTCTAAAGTAGTTACCAATAGTTTTTTTCAATTGTCCTATTCTCTCTACAAGCTCTCTTCTTTACCCAAATGACTTCCGTTTACTCTCTGGATGTTTTGAGAATGATATAATTAAACTCAAGCGCCAACGAAGGTGACTCCGTCATGAGATATAAACCCCGATGCACCACTGCTTCACCAGACTGCTGCTCTGATTCTTCCACATACGGAAGGAACCTAAGCGGAGATCAGGCGATTATAGCAGAAGCCTCAAACGGAGGGTGACGAGGGCGGCCTTATTGTTATGTTACAAGGCCAACATTGTCTCAAAGTTACCACACTTAGCTCCACTCCGAGGCCTAGTGAGAAACTGACTTTGTAACACAACAAGGACGGGCAGCAGTTAACTTCACTTTGACTGTCCCGTCTTCCGACATCGCTACATTTCTGAGGTCAAATATTCCCAGGATGACTCGAGTCTGGAACGTGATGGATACTGGCTAATGATATCATCGAATAAAGTCAGTGATCAAAATGAAATTTCCAGGCCCACTGATGTTCCAACTTCATCCTAGTTTCCCTATTTGTATGTTATAACAATGAAAAGGTTTTTAAATTAGTTGGTGTAAGGTTAAACAGTTCTATTCTTATAAAAAGAGTTAAGGAATTCCTAAACCTAACCCGTGTTAAAAATCTGTATAAAATAAGACAGACAGGACAGACAGATAAACAACAAAATTCTGGAAGTAAAGGGATGGGAGTAATCAACTTATGTCAAGTAGGCAAGGAAGTAGAGAAAGAATGAAGGGTTAAAAAGACCCTGATGAATTTGGGTACAGGAGAGGAAAATTGACAAAGGGGCCTAAATGACAGAGTTTTAATTAAAGAGACCACGGAGAGGAAAGAAGACAGGAGGAGGGACATCAAAACTGGTAGCTGAGAGTGAAAATACCCAAAAGCTATTTTTTTGTGGTGGAGGGGGAGGAAACATGTTAGGAATATATGTAGAGGGAAAAAAACAAGACCATGAAGGATATTGTTTACAAGCCCAAGAAAACAAGGAAATCTAGAACAACAAGACCATGAAGAATATTGTTTGCAAGACCAGAAAACAAGGATCTAGAACAAGTCCATGGAGTACTGTTTAGAAGCCTTAAACAGCGAATCTAGGATTAAAAGCAAATCGAAGCAGAGGAGCGTCTGGCAAATTTTGCACAATGTATATTAAGGACAGAAACAGATGGCAAAGTAAAGGCAGCAGAAGCAGAGGAAATGAAAACAAGGGTTGACTTAATTTTTTTGCATGGGGGGAAAATTCAAACAGATGAAAAGGGAATTCAATTCATTCAATTCAATTTCAAAAGTTTATTCTCTATAAGGATTACAATGCTTGAGTTTACGGATATTTGGTTATTGTTTGGTTTACATGTAGTAAAATTGTGATAAACAGAGTGTACCACTAGAACGCTATAGCATGGCTAGGCATTTTCGGACATACTTAGTTTTATTTTCTTAATTGTAAAATATTACAAATTATGAGGAAGTTGGTATTATGGCTAGAGTGACTAATACTAGTATATGAGTTTTGCAATGTGATGCTTTTTGTTTTTGGACAGTTTATATATTTTCAGTACTTGGAGTTCACAGGATTATTATTTTAAAGAAACTGATATAATATTTTTGTTTATGGTCAGAATTGAGTGAGCGAAAGTTGTAGTGTGAACCACCAGGTGGATTCGTGTAGTTGTTGACGGGGGTGTATCAGGGAGCTTAAGATGTTTTTCTAATGTAGTTTTGAAGGGATGAATGTGTCTGCAGTTCTAGAGTTCTCAGTATGGTATTCCAGATTTTTTAGGGGCCTTTGGACATTACATGTCCCCTCACAAAAAAAAAAAAAATTTTAAAAACATTTCCAAAGGGGAAAAAAAAAAAAAACTAATTATCAATGGCCTTAAAACACCTTAACCAAAATTAAAACGGGGAGGGAATCCGCCAGGTTGTTTTCCTTGCCGGAAATTTGGACGAGTTTAACATTGTAAGGTTGCAGCCCGGACTTCATCTTATCAGAGTGTGTTGGGGTTTTTCATGGTGTTGAGGTAAACCAAAGGATTTTGGTCGCTGTAGACTGTAACCGCTTGGGACGACTGCCCCACGTAGACCTCGAAATGTTCGAGTGCAAGTATCCAGAGCTAGGGTTCTTTCCCAATGATGGCGTAAACCCTTTGTTTGAGGTTGATACTTGGCAGAGAAGTAAGCGACAGGCTGCAACCACTCTTCCCCAGATTTTTGTAGAAGTACTGCGTTCCCCCTGACTCCATGCATAAACCTGTAGCAAGTTTTTGAAAAATCGGGAGAGAGGAGAATGGGGTGCAGTACAAAGTAGCCGTTTAGCGTTATTAAATGCTTTGTTGACCCCCTAGGGTTCATTGAATTTTTGTTTCTGACTAGTAAGTGGGGTTAAGGGGCTACATCTGCAAAGTTCTTACAGAATCGTCTGTAAAAAACCTACCATCCGTAAAAAAGCACTGGGGGGAAATTTTCTATCATAAGGTACTGGGTATTCTTTAATGCCAAAAATTTGATCTACTTAGGGGCTACTTTACCATTACCTTCTTCATGGTCCAAAAAAGTAATAGTTAAATGGAAGCTCTTCTCAAAGACAGCTTTAAGTCGGGAGAAATGTTGGTCCCAAGTATCAGAAGCTACAACCATTTCGTCCAAATAAGATGCCGTGCCTTCAGGCCCTTTTAAATAGCCTTTGACAGATAAGGCGGAGATTTCCTTTGCCTTTCTCTCAAAGGTCCCTGATAGCAACGTTTAAGATGGTCTAGTTTGTAAACAAAAGTAGCCTTACTCATAGAGTCCATTACGTCATCCAAATTGGTTAGAGGGTAAGCATCTGGAATAGTGACCTCATTCACCTTACGGTAGTCTGTACACATTCGGAAACCTCCAAACAGACTTTTTAACAAGGATACATGGTGAAGCCCACGGAATGGATAACTCCTCCCTCAATCCGTGTTCTCACAGAAATGCTACCTCCTGCTAAAGTAGCCCCCGTTTTTTCAGGATTAGCTATGTAGTGGAGAGCTTAATAGGCTTAATGTTTCCAAAAATCTACATCATGATAGCCCAGTGTACATTTTTTTCAGGGAAATTCGAAAATATGTTTAGGTAAAAACTGTAAGAGGGCTGTTAGTCCCTTACTATTTGATTTTTTAGACAGCCCCAACATTAGGAAGCTTAACTTGAATTTCTGGAATGGTGCGCAAGGAATCAGGGGCGTCGCTACAAGAGGGAAAAAGAGAGTCGTTACTGGGACTTTATGAGGGTTATTGTAATTTGATTTATGTGGTAAATTTTACTTTTCGTGGGTTTATCATGGGGAGCTACCACATAATTTTTAAAATCATAGATTTTACTCATGATCTGTAAGGGGCCATAAATCTAGCTTTTAAGGTGCGGCCGGGTACAGGTTCCTGCACCAGCACCTTGTCTCCTGGATTCGAATCGAATCGAATCGAAGCGAAGAAGACGACGAAAGCTGTCGTGAGATGGGAAGGAAGAAGGATAAGGGAGGATGGAAATAACTGGAAAAGGATGGGAAGGAGGGGAAGAGGAGGAATCAAGGCAAGTGGCCCAACCACTTCGGGACATGTGGTACCGAAGTACTGGAGGCGTAGATGGAGAGGCTTGAATGATGTTACTTGGCTCTCAGGAGAGGATGGCGAAGGCAGCGGCAGGAGCTGAGAGTGTCAGTAGGCAGCAAGCAGGAGGAGTTTGTTATTCTCTT
>NC_069498.1:2702202-2754639 GCF_026875155.1 Cherax quadricarinatus
CCCAAACCAAGGGTTTCTCACAAGGTCACCCCAAAAACCCGATCACAACGTTAGTAGCCCCTATCATCACTATCGCCAGTCGTCATCACATCGTCTCGTTCATCACAAGCGTCAGCCGTTCATTGCAATCGTCAGTCGTTCATCACAAGCGTCAGTCGTTCATCGCAATCGTCAGTCGTTCATCACAAGCGTCAATCGTTCATTACAATCGTCAGTCGTTCGTCACAATCGTCAGTCGTTCATCACAATCGTCCGTCGCTCGTCACAATCGTCGCAGGTTCATCACCTTCACCACCAGTGCATCTCCTCCCAACAGTCCATAACTCTCACTACACATCCATCACTCTCTCCACCCATCCATCACTCTCTCCACCAGTCCATCACCATTACCACGAGTCCATCACCTTCACCACCAGTCCATCACTCTCACCACCAGTCCAACACTCTCACCCCCAATCCATCACCCTCACCACAAGTCCATCACCAACAACATCAGTACATCACTCACACCACCAGTACATAACTATCACCACCAGTCCATCACACGTACCTCCTCCACCACTTCCACCAATCCATTACCCTCACCAGCAGTCCATCACCCTCACCACCAGTCCATCACCCTCACCACCGGTCCATCACTCTCACCTCCAGTTCATCACTCTCACCACCAGTCCATCACTCTCACCACCAGTCCATCACCCTCACCCTCACCATCAGTCCATCACCCTCACCACCAGTCCTTCACCCTCACCACCAGTCTATCACCCTCAGCACCAGTCAATCACCACCAGGCACTCACCCTCACCACAGGTCAATCACCTTCAGTCCATCACTCTCACCACCAGTCCATCAACCTCACCTCCAGTCCATCACACTAACCACCAGTCTATCACCCTCACCATTAGTCCATCACCCTCACCATCCGTCCATCACCCTCACCATCAGTCCATCACCTTCACCACCAGTACTTCACCTTCACCATAAGTCCATCACCCTCACCATCAGTCCATCACCCTCACCATCAGTCTATCACCCTCACCACCAGTACTTCCCCTTCACAACCACTCCTTCACCCTCACCATCAGTTCTTCACCCTCACCATAAGTCACAATAAGTCACTCTCACCACCACTCCACTTTTACCACAAGTCCGTCACCCTCACCACCAGTACATCACCCTCACCACCAATCTATCGCCCTCACCACCAGTCCATCACCCTCACCACCTGTCCATCACCCTCACCACCAGTCTATCACCCTCACCACCTGTCCATCACCCCCACCACAAGTTCATCACGCTTTTCACATATTCATCACCCTCACCCCCAGCCCATTACCATCAATTTCACCAAAAGTCCATCAACCACCCCCCCACCATCCATCCTTTCCCACCATCAGACCCTCACCACCAACCGAAACCCCTCACCCCCCATTCATCACCCTCACCACAAGTACTCCCCTCACCAAAGTACACACCCTCACCCACAAGTACTCACCCCTCCCCACCAGTTCTTCGCTATCCCCACCATTCCTTAACCTTTACCACGAGTCCATCATTATCACCTCACCACCAGTCCCTAACTCTCACCACCAGTAATCACCCTCCCCAACCATCCATCACCCTCACCACATCCTTTCATCCTCCACCAGTCTATCACCCTCATCACAATTTCATCACCATCACCACAAGTCCATGACCCTCACCACCAGTCCACTTTCACCACCAGTTTTCACCCCACAACAGTCGTCACCCTCACCACCAGTCCATTCACCCTCACCACCATTCCCAACCCATTCCCTCACCAGCAGTCAGTCCACCCTCACGACCAATCCATCACTGCACCAAAAGTCCATACCACTAGTTCATCCCCTCTCACCGCCAGTCAACCACCCTCGCCATCATCACCCTCGCCCAGTCCTTCCCCCACCACCACCTTGTCCATGACCCTCAACACCACCTACAAACTCTCGCCACTAGTCCCTTCACCCTCACCTACAGTCGTCACCCTCACCCCATTTTCTTCACCCTAACCAACAGTTCATCCACCCTCACCAACAGTCCACCCTCACCACCAGTTAAACCACCCTCACCACTAGTTGGTTACCCAAATCGCCATTCATCACCCTCACCACTATTCCCAACACTCTCAACACCAGACAGTCCCCTCACCCCCAAAGTTCCCCCCACTCTCAACACCAGTCCATAAACCATCCCCCCACCATTTCCCATCACCCTCACTACTAGTCCATCACCTTCACCACCAGTCAAAACACTCTCGCCACAAAATCGGTCACCCTCATCACAAGTCCATAAACCCTCCCCCTCTCCGCCAGTCCTACACTCTCACCAACAGTCCGTCACTCTCACCGCCAATCCATTACCCTTACCACCACTCCATCACCCTCACTACCAGTCATCACCCTCACTAGCAGTCCATCACCCCTCACTACAGTCCAACAATCCCCCCAAACAATCATCCTCACCACAACTTCACAACATCATACTCACCCACATGTCCAACACAGTCAACACTTCCAGTTCATCACCGCACCACTAGTCACACCTCTACCACCAGTCACATCACCTACATCCTACACCACCAGTTCAGCATCCCCATCCACCACCATCCCATCCGCCTCAACAACCAGTCGACCCTCACACAAGTCCATCGCCTCACCACCATCCATCACCCTCACCACAGTTCATCACCCGCCAACCACCAGTCCTTCAAAGCCCTCACCACCATGTCAGCACCATCGCACCATCCACCCGCACCACCAGTCCCAGCACCCTCAGCACACCCGTCCATCACCCTCATCACAAGTCATCACCCTCACCCTCATCCGCAGTCCTACACTCTCACCAACAGTCCCTCACTCTCATCCACCAAATCCATCACCCTCCATCACCAGTCAATCACCTCACCACCATATAATCACAATCAACCCCTCTACCACCATCCTCACAATCATCCTCACCACCTGTCCACAATCTCCCTCACCACCACATCCATCACAATCATCCTTCACCCATGTCCAACATAATCACTCTCACCCTCCAGTCCATTTTAACACTACCAGTCCTCACCTCAGCACCAAACCGATCACCCTCACCACCAATCCATCTCCCTCACACCATTCAATCACCTTAAACCAACAGTCAGTATACTCACAACAAATTCTTCACCCTCAACTCAGTCCATCATCCTCACCACCTGTCCATCACCCTCACCAACCATCCATAATCCTCACCAACCAGTCCACCTTCACCACAATTCATCACCATCACAATCATCCGTCACCCTCACAAACCATTCATCACCCCGCCACCAGCCACTCTCACCTACCAGATCATCACCCTCACCACAGTCGTCACCCCCACCGATGGAAATTCTAGAAAAATGAGGCATAGACAGATGAGAAAGAGACTTATATAGTTACACTTCAAGTCGGGGAAGCACAAGGTAATCATTGTAGTGATGTATAATCCGCCACAGAACTGCTGCAGGAGGCCAAGAGAGGAATATGAAGAAGACAGCAGAGCATTGTGGACACACGGCTAAGGTGCACAAGAGCTCACTCGAGCAGAGCAAGTTACTGTTATGGGGATTTCAACCACAGGGAGATGATTGGGAAAACCTGGAGCCACACGTGGTCCCGAAACATGTGAACCAAGATGAGAGATGTGGTACAGGAAACCTTATGCACCAACATGTCATGGACACACCAGAGTGAGAGGGGAGGACAACCACAAGACTGGACCGTGTGTTCACCCAGTGGAGCAGTGAATACCGTTCTGTGCTTTGAATACTTAGTAGAGAGACAAGTGGAGAGGGTTACCGGAGTTGAATGGAAAAGCCAGACTGTAAAAGAGGGACTACATAGGTTTGAGGAACTTCCTCAGGAGGATCATTGAGACAGAGACGGAAGAAAGTCAGTAAACGAAATGATGGAATACGTTCAACTACAATGCAAGGAGCAGAGAAAGACTTGATTCCATGGCCACAAAAAAGTAAGAAGTCCAACGAGCCCCTGCCTACCCGACGGTGTACGGAGACAAAAAACTAAGTCATAGAACCCATGAAAAATGGGATATAGTCCGCAGAGCCAGTGAACGAGTACGCACCCGAAAAGTCAATCGGACCCAATCTGTGTATTGCCACAACAGGAAATACAACATCAAGACCAGGTGATCAGGCTGAGGACAGAAAGGTGGGAATTCACAGGAAAACGATCAGGAGGTGTGTGAAACGCAAAACCGAAGATTTAAGGAAGTATTTACAGTAAGATCAGGAGGGGCTCGGAAGACAGCACGAGAAAACACAACAGTGGAATATACCAACAAGTGTTGATGACATACGAGCAACGGAGGAGAGGTGCAGAAGGTTTGCCATGTGATCTTGATACCAAAAAGGCGATAGGGACCGGACAGCATCTTCCCGTGGGTCCCTCAGAGAAAGAGCAAGAGACGCTGTGCATGCACTGACCACAATCTCCAATACATCCCGTGAAACTGGGCAGCTACCTGAATATGGAAGACGGCAAATGTAGTCCCTATTTTTTAAAAAGGAGACAGAAACCGAGGCCTAACTACAGACTCAGTGTCTCTGACCGTTAAAGTATGCCGAAGTCATGGGAGAAGAATATCAGAAGAGAGTGTAGAGCACAATTGGAAAAGGGAACAAGAATATAAATGACAACCAGCATGGATTCATGAAGGCGAATCCTGTGTCACAACCCTTCGGAGTTTATGACAGGTAACAGTAAGTAAGACAACGAGAGAGGGGGGGGGGGTGGATTGCATTTTCCTGACTGCAGGAAGGCCTTCGACACAGTTCCTCACAAGAGATTAGTGCAGAAGCTGGAGAGCAGGCGTGCATAACAGGGAGGGCACTACAATGGATCAGAGAAATACCTGACAAAGAGGCAAACAACGATCATCTACGTGCAGAGGTATCACAGTGGGCGCCTGTGCACGAGCGGGGTCCCACAGGGGCAGTTCTAGGACCAGTGCTATTTTTGATAAATGTGAATGACTGATGAAAGGTTAGAGTCAGAAATGTCCTATTTCGCAGATGTGTGAAGTTGATGAGATGAATTAAATCGGATGAGAATTGGAAGGCAGGACCTACAAAGAGACCTGACAGAATGGACATGTGTCCAAAACTGGCTTCTTGAATTCAATCCTTGCCAAATGCAAAGCATGAAGATTGGGGAAGGGCAAAGAAGACCGCATGACAGAGTATAGGCCTAGGTAGACAAAGACTGGAAACCTCTTCTCAAGGAGAAAGATCTGGCGTGACCATAACACCGAGCACGTCTCCGAGGCACACATCAACCAAATAACTGCTTCGCATACGGGCCGCCTGGCAAACCTGCGATAGCGTTTCCGATACCTTAATAAGGAATCGTTCAAGATACTGTACAACTGGTACGTCAGGGCCCATACTGGAGTATGCAGCACCTGTTTGGAACCCACACCTGATCAAGCACGTCAAGAAATTAGAGAAAGTCAAAGATTGCAACAGGCTAGTTCCAGAGCTCAGGGAATGTCCTACGATGAGAGGTTGAGGAAATCGGAAGACACACTGAGGACAGAAGGGTTAGGGAGACATGATAACGACATGCAAGATACTGCGTGGAATAGATAAGGTGGACAGAGACAGGATGCTTCCAAGAGGGGACACCAGAAACAATGGCCACAATTGGAAGCTGAAGATCAGACGACTCACAGGGATGTTAGAATATTTCTTCAGTCACAAGAGTCGTCAGGAAGTGGAATAGCCTACGCAAGTGACGTAGTGGAGGCGGAACCAATCCATAGATTTAAGACGAGTATGACAAAGCTCAGGAAGCAGAGATAGGACCTAGTACGAGTCAGAGAAAGGCTGGTCAGGAGCTGAGTCTCGACCCCTGCTACCACAATTAGGTGAGCAAAACACACACACACACAGACTCACACACAGATAAGGAGGGAGGACCCAGCGATAGTACGAAAACTAGCACAGCGTCGAAAGTCAAGTCCTACGCACCCGAAATTGCTGTAGAGCCACATTAGGAGAAAGACAACTTTCAAAGATCAAGGTATCAGGCTGAGGAAAGTCGGTGGGGAGCTCACAAGAAACGATCAAGCGGTATGTAGGAGCTCAACAACAGATTTAAGAAAGAATTTACAGTAAAACCAGGAAGGACTCTGGAAGACAAAACAGGGGAGGACACCACGAAGGTTTATACTACAAGTGTAGGATTGAAATACACACACAAAATTAGGAGAGGTGAAGAAGCTGCTAAGGTAGCCTTGATACATCAAAGTCGGTGGACCGACATCTCTCCGGGGTCGTTAGAGAGGGAGCAGAGACCAGTACCATAACACACAATTTTCAACACAATCCCTGAAACTGGACAACTGTCTAGGTGGAAGGACGGGCAAATATAGCCCCATTTTTAAGAAAGAAGAAACGGAAAACGAGCTCTAAACTATAGACCAGTGTCACTGTCTTGTATAGTATGCAAAGTCATGAGAAATTATCGGAGGAAAGTGTTGGAGCACCTGGAACGGAACGAGATTATAACCGACAACAGCACTGATTCATGGAAGGGCAAATCCTGTGTCACAAACATTCTGGAGTTTTCCATGACAAAGTAACAGAAGAAAGGACGCGAGATAGAGGGGCTGGGTTGATTACATTTTTCTTGGCTGCAAGAAGGCCTCGACACCAGTTTCCCACAAGAGATTAGTGCAGAATGCTGGTGGATCAGCACGTATAACAGGAGGGCACTGCAATGGATCAGATAATACCTACAGGAGGCAACAACGAGTCATGGGTACGTGATAAGGTATAACAGAGGGTGCCTGTGACGAGCGGGGTCCCACAGGGGTCAGTCCTAGGACAGTGTTATTTCTGTATACGTGAATGACATGATGGAAGTGTCCCGGTTCGCAGATGAATTGAAGCTGATTAGGAGAATTAAATCGGATGAGAATCAGTAGGACTTCAAAAGAGATCTGGACAGGTGGACACGTGTCCAGCAACTAGCTTCTCGAATGGTAACCCTCGCCAAATGCAAAGTCATGAAGATCGGGGAAGGACAAAGAAGAACCGCAGTCAGAGTACAGGCTAGGTGGCCAAAAACTGAAACCTCTTCTAGGAGAAAGATCTTGGGGTTAGTATAACACCGCGCACGTCTCCGGGAGCTACACTTCAACAGATAACGGCTGCAGCAACTATGGCGCCTGGCAAACCTGAGAATAAACAGTCCGATACTTTAGCCAGGCCATACTGAGTATGGCACCACTAGTTTTGGAACCCAACGATCTGGTCAAGCACGTCAAGAAATTAGAGAAATGTGCCAAAACGTTTGCAACAAGGGAAATCAGCCTGATTCACATTGAGGACAGGAGGTTTAGGAGATCTGATAACGACATTTAAAAATACTGCGTGAAAGTTAAGGTGGACAGAGACAGCGTTACAGAGAGGGACCCATAAATAGGGTCCAAATTGGAAGATGAAGACTCGAAATGAATCAAAGGGATGTTAGGAATAATTTCTTCAGTCAGAGGAGTTGTCACAAGTGAAATAGTGAGGTACTTGGAGGCAGGAACCATACAAAAGCTTTAAGTATGAGTTTTGATAAAGCTCATGGATCATGGAGATAGAGGGAGCGAGTACGATCAGTGGAAGAGGCGGGGCCAGGAGCTGCTCCTCGACCCCTGCAACCACAATTCATTAGTACACACAACAAACTCCCGCACCACCCAGCCAACTACCCGCCACTTACCCACCTGGAATGTAGGGAATCATCTGAGGTACACAGAGGGACCATCTGGACACACGGAACTAGGAAAGTACCAAAACAACCGGGAGTGGGAAGTGTGGAAGGTACATCCGGGGGCCACGATGGAGACCTGGAAGGATTAGACCACACCTGACTATGCCCACTCCTGACTATGACCTACACCTCACTATGACCACCCATCAACTACAAACCACATCTCAACTACGACCACACATCACTTAGATGACCACGTCCTGGAATGCATCTGAGGGGACAACAGATAGACATCTGTAGACACGGACTAAGGAATCACTAAAACAACTGTAAGTGTTGACATCCGTGACCCACGGATGGTGACCTGTAAACAGAACCACATCTAACTATGGCCACAGCTAACTATGACCACACCTCTCTAATGACTATGACATTTCCCTAAACTATGACCTCAATATGCCTTTATGACTATAACACACACCTCACTATCCTTAGGTTTTTCTCATTTGTTGACAATGTAAAAATAAAATAACTGAAATCAAACCTGCATGTTTAAGAAACCTCGTTCACTGTTTATAATTCCACTCAAAAAAAAAAAAAAGTAACTCTATCTGTAAACTAAAGAAAATAAACATAAAAACAACATCATATTTAAACACATCCAATATAAACAGAACGAAAACAGATAATAATTACGGCAATAATAAATTTAACTGTTTATTGACAATGTTGAGAGCAAATAAGATAAATCAAGCTATAATGTCAATGAACAAATATAATGTTATTTTTGAAGAAAAATTGGATAATTAAATTTTGATTTTCCTATTTGGAACTTGGTGTTTTTGTTTGGTACATAATACTGAATTCCAGGTCGAACATTAATAACCACACACGATAAACACACGGATAAACACACACGGATAGAAACACATGGATAAACACAACACACGGATAAACACACACAGATAAACACACGGGAATTTCATCATCAACCGAAAGGAGACCATTTTACTGTCTTTGTTGATGATATTAGTTTAAATAAAAAAGTTTGCGACACTTGTAAGAAGTTAAAAACTACAACCAATATATTTCTTCGTTCCTATGATGACTTAAACGTTCAATATCTAAAAGTTTTCATAAATCTCTCAGTCTCCATTTTTTAAAAGAAAAAAAGGCTGAATGCTTCGATTTTTTATATTTTTTGTCTTCTGAGTGATGGAGGAGTTTTGGTAGGTTTTTCCTTCTCTGTACCGTCCTCCAGTATACCTTTGTCTTTATGTAATTTGAGACCAAAACTGGATGTCATAATTCAAGATGAGGACTCCACATTGCATTTTGGAGAGTCAATTGTGTTCTTTCTGTTTGTTTCAAACATAGTGTTGTGTCCCTTCTGCTCATAGACAGTCATTGCTTGGTCAGAAGTATATCTTGAACAAAAAAAGAAATCTCCCTGTCATTGAAGTAAAAATTGGTTTACAGTGGTCTTAAACACTCGGAATGAATAAACACAACCACAGTGGAAATGTTTATAATATCGATGACGATGGCATGATTATATCATTATTATATTTGGTAAGGGGGGCTCTGGTGGCCTGGTGGTTAACGCTCTCGCTTCACACGGCGAGGGCCTGGGTTCGATTCCCAGCCAGAGTAGAAACATTGGACGTGTTTCTTTCCACCTGTTGTCTATGTTCCCCATCAGTAAAATGGGTACCTGGGTGTTAGTCGACTGGTGTGGGTCGCATCCTGGGACACTGACCTAAGGAGGCCTGGTCACAGACTGGGCCGCGGGGGCGTTGACCCCCGGAACTCTCTCCAGGTAAACTCTCCAGGTATCGTGAAGGTGTACCTGACAGTGGTTGCCTGAGTCGATCCATTTTTTTTCCTAGAAAGATTTAGTTTATAATCTGAGAACATCATCCAATTGGCTTCAAATTTTCAGTCTTGTTGTGCTGTAAAGGTTGATGCATTAGTACATGCAGGTACCCACTGCAAGTATTGTTACATGCAGGTACCCACTGCAAGTATTGTTACATGCAGGTACCCACTGCAAGTATTGTTACATGCAGGTACCCACTGCAAGTATTGTTACATGCAGGTACCCACTGCAAGTATTGTTACATGCAGGGACACACTGCAGTTTGTTACATGCAGGTAGCCACTGCAATATTTTTACATGCAGGTACCCACGGCAAGTATTGTTACATGCAGTACCCTCTGCAAGTATGTTTACATGCAGGTACCCACTGCAAGTATTGTTTACATGCAGGTACCCACTGCAAGTATTGTTACATGCGGACCCACTGCAAGATTGTTACTTGCAGGTACCTACCACTGAAGTATTGTTACATGCAGGTACCCACTGCAAGTTTGTTACATTGCAGTTACCCACTGCAATATTGTTTTCATGCAGGTATCCCACTGCAAGTATTGTTACAATGCAGTACCCACTGCAAGTATTGTTATCGATGTCAGGTACACACTGCAAGTATTGTTACATGCAGGTACCCACTGCAAGTATTGTTACATGCAGGTACCCACTGCAAGTATTGTTACATGCAGGTACAACACTGCAGTATTGTTAAATCAGAACCGCACTGCAAGTATGTTTTCATGCAGGTACCCACTGCGTATTGTTACATGCAGGTACCCACTTGCAATATGTTACATGCAGGTACCCACTGCAAGTATTGTTACATCCAGTACCCACGCAAGTATTGTACATGCAGGTACCCAATGCAAGTATTGTTACATGCAGGTACCCACTGCAAGTATTGTTACATGCAGGTACCCACTGCAAGTATTGTTACATGCAGGTACCCACTGCAAGTATTGTTACATGCAGGTACCCAATTCTGCATATTGTTACATGCAGGTACCCACGCAAGTATTGTTACTGCAGTTACCCACTGCAATAATGTTTACATGCAGGTACGCCACGCAGTATGTTACATGCATGTTACCCACTGCAAGGATTGTTACATGCAGGTACCCCACTGCAAGTATGTTACATACAGGTACACACTGCAAGTAATGTACATGCAGGTACCCACTGCAAGTAAGTGTTTACAATGAGGTCCCCCACGGCAAGTAATGTTACTTGCAGGTACCCACTGCAAGATTGTTACAATCAGGTACCCTCTGCAAGTATTGTTACATGCGGGTACAACACTGCAAGTAATTGTTACTTGCAGGTACACACTGGGTAATTTTGTAAAGACCATTCCCAGTTTATATCTCTATATGACAACTGAGAAAGCTTAGAAAATAACAAAAAAAAGAAACAATACCGTGACCCGGAACGATACACAAATAACCAGCACATAAAGAGAGGAGCTTACGACGACGTTTCGGTCCGACTTTGGACCATTTATAAAGCACACTAACATGAAGTAGAGCAAAAACGGTATATGATAGACAGAAAGGTAGTGGTGTAGTATAGTAGTAGCAGTGGTAGTATTAGTAATGGTAGTATGTAGAAGTAGTAGTATAATGGCGGCGAATGAAGGACGAATAATGGGGGAAGTAAGGGTGAGGAGCCATTCAAATAACAAAGAAAGGAGCACTGCAAGGGAGCTAGGTGCCCTCCCAGAGGGAAGCAAGAACGAAGAAACGAACGTCGTCGTAAGCTCCCTCTCTTCTATGTGCGGTTATCTGTGTTATTGAGAAAGCTTCTTCGACGGGTTCCAAACTTTCTTTATGCCTCATCTGAAGGTTTCGATATTAGAGGATGATAGCTTAAAGTTCAGCCTGCGTAGTACAAATTTCCAGTAATAGCAAAGTTTGAAAGCATTGTATCAAGATATTCCTGCCTGAGATAACTCTGAAGGTCGTCTCTTTTGATCACCTTTCAAATTCTTATCGCTGATTTTTATCGCGATGGAAAGTTCAATCTTGTATGACTCATTATGGTAAACAGATTGTGATAATGATTTCCATTACAATGAGAGCAATGTTTCTTTGGATCACCTTCACACCTTTAACACTGATAGCTGCTGATGAGACGGATGATTCCTGCACTAACTAACTCAATGTCTACCTGGAAAACTGAAGAAAAAAAATGTTAAAAGTGGAAACTATATCTGGATAACGCCTCTTATTGTCAGCTTCAATTTTTTAGTACATGCACAAATAACCCGCACATAGATAAGAGGAGTTTGATGACGACGTTTTCGGTCTTATTGTCGTTGTTTCCAGTCACGATATTGTGCATTTTGTACATAATTAGTACCAGTGTTTTTGTTCCCCTGGAAGGTTCACATTTTCTTTGTGAATTGATTTTCTTTTAAACCAAGTGAATGTTCTTCTCTTATTGTGTTCCAACTTTATCTCTGGTGTATCTTAGTGGCGAGTCTGGTCAGATGGACTTTGTGTCTGGTCAGATGGACTCTTTTGTGTCTGTCAGATGGACTATGTGTCTGGTCAGATGGACTAGTGTCTGGTCAGGTGACATTGTGTCTGGTCAATGGACTTTGTGTCTGTCAGATGACTTTTTGTGTCTGTAGATGGACTTTGTGTCTGGTCAGATGGACTTGTGGCTGGTCAGATGACTTTGTGTCTGGTCAGATGGACTTTGTGTCTGTCAGATGGACTTTGTTGTCTGTCAGATGGACTTGTGTCTGTCAGAATGGACTTTGTGTCTGGTCAATAGACTTTGAGTCTGGTCAATGGACATTTTAGTCTGTCAATGGACTTTGGTCTGGGCAATGACTTTGTGTCTGTCAATGGACGTTGTGTCTGGTCATGGACTGAAGTTGTGTCTGTCAGATTGACTTTGTGTCCTGGTCAGTTGACTTTGTGTCTGGTCAGATAGACTTTTGAGTCTGTCAGATGGACTTTGAGTCTGGTCAAAGGGACTTTGTGTCAGGGCAGAGGGACTTTGTGTCTGGTCAGATGGACTTTGTGTCTGGTCAGATGACTTTAGGGCTCTTTTACCTACAACTTGCCATTTACTATAATGGGTAAAATATAATTACATGGGTAATATAATTAGATTCTGCTGGAGAATATGGCTCTTCTAGTCAGTTACAAACTTTCGACATAAATTTGCGAATTTTGAAAAAAGTTGTTTTTGGTTATCATAGCTCTTCTGAACAACAAACAAAGTAAACCTTCACCACCTGTTTTTTTAGGCGTTTTAACAGATAATTATTTTTTTTTCCTAAAACCTTAAACAAATAATATATTTAAACTGAATTTAATAGTATTAGAGCCATGGTTTTACTATGTTCCTTTAAAAGGAGGACAATTTTGAGTCTCAATAAAATTCCCATTACTGGTGTGCTTGATACAACAGGAGAAGAACCCCCTGAAGTTAGTTATAAAACACTCTGAACACTTGGTTTTTGAGAGAGTTGTGACTCGTAAATATACTAGTGTAACACTGAAATAGCGTTCCGTTTGATGCCTCTCTGCCCCTCACAGCTACCCTCGTCCTTCATTTAAACTCAGCCGTCGCCTCTATCAACGTGTAGTGTAAGAGGCTATTTTGCTGCTACCGTCTGGTACTCGAATATTCGGATTCCGCACAGCTAGTCGCCTCTGCCCACCTGAAGAAATACGGACGAATCTCCCATCCTGCGTGAGTTGGTGATCCAACCTGCTGAGGCCCTGTCAGATGAATCCGACTTGCCACTTGTCAAAATGTGTTATATCTCTAACTGATAGGAAGATGTACACTGTTATTCTTCCTATGCACTGAGTGTTTTCTGGGAGGAATGCTGCATGGTTGGAACAAAACATGAGTGGTGTATAACAATTTAACGAGCATTGCAGTACATGGTAACTCCTTTGGAAGACGGCTTTTTAACTGTAAACACGTAAGGTAATCTATAAACATAGTAAGTTTGTGCTGATTTGTTGTTTTGTCCGCATAGTGAAATTTTGTCTTCATTCCAATTCACTGTCTAGCTGTGTTAAGTGCTGGCGGGTTTTTCAGAATAATTAACGAGTAGTGCAGTTTAGTAACTCTCGAGATGCCTGTGGCCAGGTGATTGACCTTGAAAATATCACTGCGACCCGCAGGCCAACTACAACCCATTTTGCCGTGTCTAGCGTGTTGAATATCCCATCCTTGTCCCTTCTATTCACCGGTATCCTTTAACCCATCGCCATTGTGACTCCTGTTCACATTAGTATAGGTTGATGGTGTTGACGTAATGATTGTGAAGGCAGATTTGAAACATATTTTAGTATACAGGCCCGAAAAAGGAACGAGGCTTCAAGAAAGCTGCTGCAAACAAACAGTGGGGCGCACACACACCCTCCCAAAGCTGTCAGGTTAGATTCCCTATCAACACTGATCAAGAGACCAAGTTTCACTGGTTTTCGAGCTAGTATAGACAATCCATGAGAAAACGATCAAGTTTGTCCACGTGAGGATAATCTACGTCTATGTCCTAATGATTCCAGCATTTATAGACAAACTTCTCACTCACGAATATGCCAACAACTTCAAACTCCGGAGCTGCCCCACCAGGGCACCTAAAGTGCTTATTGTCATCCTACAACGTCAACAAGCACTTTGAATCCTCAATATTTGGCGTCAGAGCAAGGGCAAGCCCTCGATGACTTTCCCAACGTCTGATATTAGCTGATGGACTGCCAGGACTCTGCACGCTTATATTAACTCCTGCAGCCCTCAACAGACCGCATTACATTGCATTGTACAGACCTTCTCACGTCTATGTATAAGTGTCAACGCTGGGTCACTTTGCCAGGAAATGCCCGCTAAGCACTCTGGTGTGCTTTGTGTGCCAATCGCTCATCCTTCTGAACGTGTTATGATATTTACAAAAATCAAAAGACTGTTGCTAAATATTGTATCAATTGTAAGACCTCAGGAGTTACAGCACTCATACTGACTGCAGTGTGAGGGCCTGCCAATTACATCAAACAACCGCACCTCACCCAGTACCCCCTTTATACCCCCAAGGCTACCAGTATTTCGAGTCTGAATACTAGCTCATGTCTCATGTCTGCCCCTCAACAATGGGGTTGAGCACCTCAACCTGGGGCCACCTCCAACAACCTCACATCAAGTCAGCTGTAAATACCAGCCTAGGAGATTCCAGCTGACAGTCAGCCAACGAGCTCACTGACCGGACTTTCACGTCCTCCAGAGGTTCCAAGTCTTGCTCCTGTGGTAACAACCTGATTTCGGCATAAGGTACTGGAAAACACAACAATTTTCTCCTGAAAACAACAACTTGACAAACAGCAAGGAAAGATGTGTAGAGTGTACCAATAACAAGATTGTCACAATTTGTGAAAGCAAGTGTAAGGTTGCTGAACAAGGTGGTGGTGGTAGTGGTGGTGTTCTTAATTACAGTTATGACGAATACAATACTTGTGTTGATAACTACAGTGAGCATCATAATGAAGGCAATGGTGTCTAAGATGTTAGTAATAGTGATGAGCGTAATATAAGTGGTGGTGCTGAGTGTGATGAGGGCAGTGGTGTCTATAATGTTAGTAATAGTGATGAGTGTAATATAAGTGGTGGTGCTGAGTGTGATGAGGTTAACCACACTGACATTATTGTTGAATACAATACTGTTGATAAATGCAATGAACACAATGTTGGTAGTGGTGTTTGTGATGACAGTTATAGTGATGCGTGTAATGTTAGTGGAGGAGGGAATGTGAGTGGTGGTGCCACCTATCATACATTCACACATGAACAGCGTCGTGCTCTGTGTAAACAAAGACTCCCACGAGGCCTTACAACTGGAAGTGCACTTAACAAACTCATGGAGCAGGGTAACACTGCTGACATTGAATAAGGTCTGCCTGCTATTTATATGAAATTTTTTTTTCATTATGCTGAGAAACTCAACAAGATCCCAGGACTACTGTAATGGGTCAAAACTCGTATAAACTTTCTATATTAAGCTGGAATATTGCATCACTTAGAAAAGGACTTCCTGACCTTCACCATAAAGTAACCACTGAACCCATTGATGTTGTGTGTCTACAAGAGTGCTGAGTCCCTGAAAAATCCCAACCCCCTAAATTACCATCATTTGTTGCATTTAACCTCAAATCTACTAACTCTTGTGTTCTATATATTAAAAAATCAACGTCCCCATCAACTTTCTTGCATACCTAAGAAAACAGAGGGGCAAAACAATATCACGGGTGTTAGGAATTAAATTGGGAACTCTGCTCTCAACATATTTAACCCCTTGTATACTCCTGCGAAAAGTTTATAATTACTTGAGCTCCCAACCTTGTGTTCAGTCTGAACCTACTCTTATTATTGGCGATTATAATGCGAGACACAAAAGCATTGGAAACTCACAGTTTGGTAATCGTAATAGTAATCAACTGTTGTCACTCTTAAACAGTCATGGATAAAGTACAAATGTAGGTACCTTGAGCCCAAACATATCAATGGAGGCGTCCTTGATGCTGTGTCTGGCTCAACATTACTTCTGCCCCAGCTTTGAGTCTACATTGAAACATATTAAAGCGACTGATCATTCCCTAGTATATAACCTCATCTAGATATTGGTAAATACTATCCTTTCCTGGTAGGATAAACAAACTGAAATGTCTTAATGACCCCACAGATCGCATGGTGACTTTGTTGCACATGTAACTGACTGGTAAAATTCCTAGAATGTTCCTCAGTTGAGACCTTTAACAATGACCTTGTGAGCATATTCATAACTATAGAGCCGCCCTCGAAACCTTCTTGGTACAGCTAAACCCAACCAACTTCCCTAATAATGATACCTTTCCTTTAAAAACCATACTTAAAACAAAGAATCCAAACTTCGTACCACTGAAACGTACAGCTCGCAGACTAGGCCTAGCCCCTATAGACAACATCGAACCCCTGAAATCCTTTAGCCTCCATTCCAAATTGCCCTTTGCTGCTGGCAGAGTCGTATGACAGAACTGAGCGGCAAACAACTGGGGAAAATTTGTCAAGGTCTAATGCTCACACCCCACTTACCGGGCCATGGAGGGACATAACTAGAAATTAAGGGTAACCATATCGGCGACCCTCATCCCCATAACAATAGAGCGAATGAGTTTAGTCAGTGCATGGGCCTGACTACATCTAGCTATGACAATCATCCCAGTACCACACAGGCGAAAATAAATGACAAATATGATGCAAGGAGAGACATGTTTGCTGTAGGCTCAACAAGGGAAGATGACTGCAACATTCCTTTCACTAATCTGAGCTTGATGCAGCACTAACTAAGGCAACTCCCACGTCGCACCGGTGAGTAGTGGTATTACATACAACATACTCAGATTGCTGTATCGAGTACCAGTAATCCATTACATGATATTATATAACATGGAGCTATTGTAACTGGGGAACTCCCACAAATCTAGACCCAACAGCCTCATCATTCCAAATCCTAAGCCCAATCAACAAAATGCATTTCGCCCATATCTCTTACTATACCCTCTTATTAAAACATTGAGAAATGATTTCTTAACGTCTCATGTATCAGAATCCAAACAATCCTTGCTCCCAGGTTACATGGTTTTCATGCAAGGAAGGCGTGATGCATCATTGCATAGCCACCCTTGCTCACCCTGCAACCACAGACAGCTCATAAACTACCTTCATGTTCTTAAATCCGCTTTGATGTGACCAACCGACTTGTAATCATTATGAACTTGCCAGAATGGATGTTTGGAGGAAGGGCATCTCCGCTGATTAAAAATGCTATCCTGTTCCAAACAGAAAGGTCGTCTGTTTGATGTCCCAGGGGACAAAGAAGTGTAACTAAAGACTATGAATTAGGAACCCCACATGGAGGTGTGCTCAGTCGCAACACTATTATATATTCTGATTAATCCTAACTTAATATGCTATGCTTAGTCAGCACCCCATCATTATATGAATAGTTTTTGCAGATGATATAAGTCACACCACCCGAATTCCCCAACACCCAAAACATTCTTTAAAAATTTCAATGAACTAGCGTCGTGTCGGACTGGGGTTTGATATTCGAGCCGAAGGCTTTGAGGTCCACTAAACTTGGACCTGTTGTAACGAGACTTTGGTCGTTAATACAAATAAGAGACTGAGAGCAACTATAGATTTGTGGCTGAGTTATCACCTCAGGTATGGTGCTAATTTAAAATTGTGAAAAATGATGTATCATGCTTATAATTAGATGATTGGTTGATTATCCTGTGCCACTACTGCAACCTTGTGTCTGAGCTGCCTAAGTTTGAGGCTGGAAAAACTGCAGAAGAAGCAATTAGGATCATTTTATAGGATGCCCCTCGTACTGCAAAAATTTTTAAAAGTATCAAAAAGAACTTAATAGTACCAAGGGCATCAAGACTGTTTACTGAAAATAATAACCTAATTGGGGATAATATAAATACGCTCAGGCAGGCCCATTCAAACCCTGCACAGAAGCCCTCCAAACTTTCCTCAGCACTGGCGAAGACACCCTTCCAGATGGATTGAAAAAATGGAACTGACCTCGCGCATGAATCAGATACATGATCTACTCAAGTAAGGCAAACAGCGGCATTTCTCCGCTCCAAGGTATATGACCCCTGACCCCATTCCACACTAAATTCCAAAACTGACCGATTACTTACATTTGCCGCCCAAAATACTTCTTAAAATCACAACCAAAACATCCCTTGAAGCCAAACATGAATGCCTAATTGTACTGATAACATAGACACACAGCACACACTCTCAGGCCGCAAATTAATTTACTTGATGGTTCTGTACACTCACCCAATCACTGGTGCAGCTGGTAGTGTCTGCTGTGTCGGTACAGAGTGATGGCTATCTGAAAAGAAATTGGAGCAAACGCATCAATAATTGGTCCTCTACTCTACTCTTCAACACAGAACTGTTTGCCATACTCCTTCACAGAAATGCATATATTATCTAAGATTGAGAGTTTAATTGTAACTGATTCTCTTCATTCATATCCACAATGCTCTCTAAACTCATGTCGCATAAATTTTGTGGCATTCCATGAGTCAGAACCAAACCAACAGGTATTGTAAGATTGTGACAGTGGAGTCAGAGTGCAATAAGCTTGGAATCCATCTCACATAGTACTTCAGATGCAAGAAATAAACTGAAAAATTAGCTAAGACTGTACTTTCAAAGAGGGAGTAGATTATCAATCTTGGCTTGACAGTCGATGAGTTTGATGAACAATCATAATACTTAAAAGAACTTCAAATGAATTTTAATTGACCTTAAGACACATTGAGATTGACAGAACCATTCAGTTTCCATCTATCATACATTCTTATCATGCAGGAGGAGCCACATGGCTATGATGCCGATCCAACAAAAATAAGGCATTGACTCCATGTATGAGAACTACTGCCCGGCGACTGCCCGGCTTCCGGCGAGGGTAACAAGTATCTATGGCAGGTTAAATCACCCCACCACACAAAAGAAGACCAAACGAAATTAAAACTATGCCAATGGACTATTGCACAACCCATGGCTAGCTATTTAATGTAATGGAGTGCGATAAAAATAATGAATTTAGAGACAACTCACTCAGAAAATAATCAAGAAATAGGCAAGTATTTTAACACATATTATATTACCAGATCATGCAGGAGAAATATCCCGACTATCTAGCTGGTAAATAAACATTAACCGTACGTTGTGAGTGTGTGTGTGTGTGTGTGAGTGTGTGTGTGTGGTGTGTAGTGTGTGTGTGTGTGTGTGTGTGTTGTGTAGTGTGTGTGTGGTGTTGTGTGTGTGTGTGTGTGTGTGCCTGATGTGTGTTTGTGTGTGTTTGTGTTTGTGTGTGTGTTTGTGTTTCTGTTGAGTGTGGTTGGACCACCAGAGTTGAGGGTTGCATGGATCGAACTTTTCCAAGCTCCAGTGATGAGTGTAGTACTAACCTAATTATGTTGGTTGCAGGGGTCGAAACTCCAGCTCCTGGCCCCGGTGTGATGTGTGATAGTGTGTGTGTGAGCGTGTTTAGTGTTTTGTTGTGAGTTTGTGTGTGTATGGTGTGTGTGTTTTTGTGGTGTGTGTGTGTTAGTGTGTGTGTGTTTGTGTGTGTTTTGTTGTGTTTGTTGTGTGTGGTGTGTTGTTTTTGTGTGTGGTTGTGTGTGTGGTGTGGGTGTGTGTGTACGTCACCTATTTGTATCTCCTCTATTTGTGGTTGCAGGGGTCGAGTCTTTAGCTCCTTGCCCCCCTCTCAACACGGTTGGCAACTGGTGCCCTCTCTCTCCCCCACCCATGAGTCTTTAATCAAACCATCGTCTTAAAACTGTGTATGTTCCTGCCTGACCCACTATACGGTCATTTTCTAGGCTATTTCCACTGCCTTACAACTCTTATGACTGAAGAAATACTTCCTAATAAACTCTCTGACTCATTAGTTCTTCAACTTCAATTGTGGCCTCTTGTTTTCCTGTTTCCCCTTTCCCAGAACATCCTGATCTTTGTCCACCTTGTCTATCCACGCAGTGATTTTAAAGTCTTATCATGGTCTCACTCCTCTCCCCTGACCCTCCTGACCCTCCTGTCTCTCCAGTGTCGTCAGTGGCCGGATTTCCCTACTTTCTCATAGACATTCCCCTTAGCTCTGGAACTAACTTGTCGGCAAACCTTTGTACTGATCTTCTAGTTTCTTGACGTTGCTTATCATGTGCTGGTTCCAAACAGGTGCTGCATACTCCAGTATGGCCTGCTGCATACACGAGTACAGTGTCTTGAACGATTCCTTACTAAGGTATCGGATTCTGTTCTCAGGTTTGCCAGGCGCCATAATCTGCAGCAGTTATCTGTTGATGTGTGCTTCTGGGAACAGCTTCTGTGTTTATACACACTCCCAATAATCTTTCTCCTTGAGTGAGGTTTGGCAGTCTTTGGCTACCTAGCCTATCCTCGGACTGGTGGTCTTCTGCCCTTGTCAGACTTTCTTCCCTTCCCTATCTTCATGACTTTGCAATTTGGCAGGATTAAATTCGAGAAGCCATTTGCTGGAGACCAGGTGTCCAGTCTGTCCATGTCTCTTTGAAGTCCTGCTGGTCCACATCAATTTTAATTCTCCTCATTAACTTCACATCATACGCAAACAGGGACACTCTGAGTCTAAACCCAAACCCTTCCATCATGTGTCGTTCACATATACCAAAAATCTGCACTGGACCCTAGACCGACCCCTGTGGGAACCAACCCGCTCGTCACAGGTCCACCTGTGATACACATTACGAACCATGACCGTTTGTTGTCACCCCCCTCTCTGATACATTGTCAGTTCCCTACCTGTTTGATATTCGCCTGAGGCCTTGCTACGCTCTGCACTAATCCTCTTTGTGAGGAACTGTGTCAAAGGAGGCCTTCATGGCAAGTCCAAGAAGAAAGCAATCAACCCACCCCCCTCTCTCTCTCGGTCTTACTTCTGTTATTTTTATCAAAAACTCCCAGAAGTTTGTGTACACAGAAATTGCTTCCATGAATCCGTGCAGGTTGGCATTTATAACCTTTGTTCCGTTCCAGGTGCTCCACCACTCTCCTCCTGATAAAATCGCTCCATAATTTTTGCTACTATACACGTCAATAGACCAGTTCTATAGTTTTAGGTGATGAGAGTGCTGGTAGATGGTGTGCGCCTCTTTTCTGTCTCCTTTTGTTATTTTTAAAATGGAACTACATTTGCCGTTTTCCCCATACCTCAGTAGTTGCCCCATTCCAGGACGTGTTAAAAAGTGGTAAGTGGCACAGGAGCACAACAAAATCTGCTCCCTCTCAAAGGACCCACGGGGAGATTGTAGTCCGGTGATCCCATTGCCATTGATGTATCGATGGTCCTAGCAGTTTCTCACCTCCACCTCATCTGTATGTTATGTCGTCCAACACTTGTTGGTGGTATGTTGCCATCTGGTGTCCCCATCCAGTCTGCCCCCCCCAGAGTCCTTCCTTTCACTACTGTAAATACTCCATAAATCTCGTGTGAGCTCCTCACATACCTCTTTATCGTTCTTGTGAGTTCACCACCTTCTTTCTCACAGCCATATCACCTGGTCCCATGACTGTTGTCTTCCTCCTAATGTGGCTATATCAGCAGTTTTCGGGTTCAGATTTGACGTTTCTATGCTATGTCGTTTACATACTGTCGCTTGGCCTACCCCACCTTATTATCCTGCTGTGGCAAACTCGTTTCTGGCTCTTCCTACTAACCTTTTTTCCTTTCCTGGGTCCTATGCCTCCTGTAGCCTTTTCTTTCCATTCTCTGTTGCACTTATAGATTTTTTTGCCCTCCTACACCTTCCGGGAAAACCAAGGACTTCGTTTTGGTCCTTCCTATTATTTTCTGTTTCCCGTTGGGAACAAACTTTCCTCTGCCCTCCTTGCATCTTTGTTGCCACATATTCCATCATCTTCGTTTACTACAGAATTTTTACCTACCGATTCTTTCTCTGTCCGCACTAAACCTCCTGCAGGAAGTTTCTCATACCTGAGGTAGTGTCCCCCCCTTTCATAGTTTTGGCCTGACCCTTCATTCCTGTTACCTTCTCCACATTGTAACTCTACTATATAATCAAAACTCAGAACCACATGAAATCGCTAGCTCCAAGGGGCCTCTCGTAAGTGTGTCCTACATGTCTGAAACTTTGGGTGTGGGTGGGTGTGTGTGTGTGGTGTGTGTGTGTAGTGTGAGTGTGTATGTGTGTGTGTGTGTGTATGTGTGGTGTATGATAGTCTGTGTTATGAGTTGTGTGTGTGTGTGTGTGTTTTGTGTGTGTGTGTTGTGTGTGTGTGGTGTTTGAGTGTTTGTGAGTGTGTGTGTGTGTGTGTGTGTGTGTGTGTGTGTGTGTGGTGTGGTGTGTGTGTGTGTGTGTGTGACTCACACAATCAATATTTGCACCAAATAACTCATTACAGTTGTACCGGAGTTTTAAGTGTGAATTGCTTCAGTACTCTAAAATTTTGTTCATGATTTGTAGCCATGTGTAAACGATAGTAACCAATCTTACAGATTCATTGCCTTTGTTAACTTGAGAGTTCATTACCTTGTACCTAGTTTCGAGCTATACAAAACTTTGGGGGTCCCAGTCCCTGGACCCATTACATACCTCAGTAATCTGTAAATAACCTTTTGTAACTTAGTCATGATTGTGACCCGACCTTACTGGAGTTCATATAACTTTGAAAAATGTTGAGTCATTACTTTGTAATTGTGAGTTCATTACCTCAAGTAACTTTCCTCAGCTATCAAAACTTTGGAGTCCAGTCCCTGGACCATTATGTACCTTCTGTATTCTTTTGACTACCGCCCCACAGGATGGTATTGGTGCTACAAATAAACATATTAAACCGACAAAGTCTAGGGTAGCACCCGCCGCATTTCACTACCCCATTCCCATCCTCAGTGTGGGAGTCAAAAGAGGTACATAATGGGTCCAGGGACTGGGCCCCAAAGTT
Organism: Cherax quadricarinatus; assembly: GCF_026875155.1. Taxonomy (NCBI): domain Eukaryota; kingdom Metazoa; phylum Arthropoda; class Malacostraca; order Decapoda; family Parastacidae; genus Cherax; species Cherax quadricarinatus. The sequence continues at coordinate 2,725,381 of NC_069498.1, forward strand.
CTGACAGCTGAACAAGGTACAAAGGTAATGAATTCACAAGTTACAAAAATAATGAATCATGTAAGTAAATTTACTTATGTTTATACGTGGTTACAGTTATGAACAAATTATAAATTAATGAGCAATTCACACATCCACACCCGGTCACATCTGTAATGAGTTTTCAGTGCAAATATTAATTGTTGGTCACACACACACACACACACACACACACACACACACACACACACACACACACACACACACACACACACAAATAGGTGAATCCACACACACACACGAGCGTACATACACACACGAGCACACGCACTCATGCATGTATGAGTACACAAATACACACGCAAACAAGCACACAAGCACACACACACACACACACACACACACACACACACACACACACACACACACACACACACACACACACACACACACACACACACTTGGTAATGCTTTATTTACAGAGTGCATATCAGAGTATTTTTCCAGAATGGTCTGTAATATACCACTGTGGGTAAAATATTTTGACATATCTTGAACATTTCTGAGTGAGTTGTCTCTGAATTCATTAATTTAATCACACTCCAGTACATAATGAAGCAGGGTGAGATATTTCGCTTGGTCTACATCTGGTGGTGGTGATTTAACCTGCCAAAGATACTTGTAACCCAGCCGGAACCGGGCGGTAGTTACATCCAAGAGTCTGCTTATTTTGTTGGATGCATCATAGACATGTGGCTCCTCCTGCATGATAGAATGATGATGTATGGACTGACTTGTGTCAATCTCCCAGAGTCTTAAGTCAATAAAATTCAGTTGAAGTTCTTTTCGTATTATTGTTCTCAAACTGCTAACTGACAAGCCAAGATTGTAGTCTACCCACTCTTTGAAAGCATACAGCTTAGCCAGTTTATCAGTTCTGTCATACATCTGAAGACCAATGTGAGATGGAATCCACAGCATGTGCACTCTGACTCTGACTCCACTGTCCACAATCCTACCATACCTGTGTCTGGCTTCTGACACAAGCATGCCACAATTTATACTTAATGAGTTGAGAGCATTTATGGATGACAGAGAATCAGTTAAAATTAGTGTCAACCTTAGATACATGGACGCATTTCAGTGCAAGGAGTATGGCAAACAGTTCTGTTTGAAAGGTAGAGGCCCAGTTATTGATGGGTTCTCCAATTTCTTTATGAGAGCCATCACTCTGTACGACAACAGCAGCACTACCAGCTGCACCAGTGGACTGGTGAACAGAACCATCAACGAATATAATTTGTGTAAGAGTGTGCTGTATGACTAAGTTATCAATACAGCTTAAGGCATCATGTTTGGCTTCAAGGCGAAGCTTTGGTTGTGATTGAAGAAGTATTTGGGGGGGAAATGGAGGAATGGTAGTTTGGAATGGGTTAATATCCCATGGAGCGGAGAGGAGCCGCTGTTGCCTTACTTAACACAGATCATGTATCTTGTTCATGCGGATGTCGGTTCCAATTTGTTCGATTCATCTGGAGGGTTGTTCACGAGTGCTGAGGAAAGTTTGGAGGGCTTCTGTCCATGGATCTGAATGGGCCTCCCTGAACATATTAGTACCAATTACGTTATTTCTTTCAGTAACACGATTTCTGATACTTGGAATATCCAGCTCTTTCCGCATATTTAAAATTTTGGTAGTACGAGAGCGTCCTAGAATGATCTTCATTGCTTCGTTCTGCAGTTTTTCCAGCCCTCCACCAAGCTTCCAGTCAGACACAAGAGCAAGTAGTGGCGCAGCTTAATCAACCAATCTTCTAATATAAGCAAGATAAGCTATTTTCATCACTTGTCCAGTCTTTTTAATTTTTCCTCCTCTCTCTCAACCTGTCTTCTTCTTTTCTTCTTACTCTCTTGGCATGATAACAGTTCAGTAATTACCGAAATTTCATCAGAGGTTCCCCATCAAGTTAAATACAAGTAGGAACTGAGTGTCACACTAAAGAGCTAAATAGACAGTCAATTGTACCTTCACACCGTCTGGAGCTGCATAGCTCCCATGGGTTTAGCGCTTCACGTGCAAAATTATATTAAATCTGATGTGTTGACTTACATGAATTAAGTTGTCAGTTTATTTGTCTAGAACAACTGATTAATATTACATCTTTTATGTAAGTTAATAAATTGCAAAGTAATATATAACTTGATGTAGTAGGATATATAATGTAGTTTAAATGTAGCGAAGGAAAGTTTCATGGTATATATTAAGTTAGCTACATAACTCAAATAACTGACAATATTTTAGTCGCGACTAAAATTTTAGAGAGGCTAATTCTTGCTTTTATTTATTTTTTGTTTTCTAAAAACATTAACATTCATCTTGGGTATGATGACACAACATTCAGTGTTTAGTGGAGCTACGTTTAGTGGGGCTACGTTTAGTGGGGCTACGTTTAGTGGGGCTACATTTAGTGGGGCTACGTTTAGTGGGGCTACATTTAGTGGGACTACGTTTAGTGGGGCTACGTTTTGTTAAGGAATTAAGTTCATTAGACTCAATAATAGACTGATGAGAAAATTATCTGTGAACAGTCTTACTTGCTGCTATGACCACTCTACATGTAATATTCGTCTCTTATTATTATTATGCAGTGATTTCACGAATTTTAAAAACTTCAACAAAAATGGACCAATCTGTCAAGTAGCTTTAACACTCTCACCAGGTCCAGACTACACTCACCAGGTCCAAACTACACTCTCACCAGGCCAGAAAAAAACAACACTCACCATGTCCAAACTACACTCTCACCAGGTCCAGACTACACTCACCAGGTCCAAACTACACTCTCACCAGGTCCACACTACACTCACCAGGTCCACACTACACTCACCAGGTCCACACTACACTCTCACCAGGTCCAGACTACACTCTCACCAGGTCCAGACTACACTCTCACCAGGTCCACACTACACTCTCACCAGGTCCACACTACACTCTCACCATGTCCAGACTACACTCTCACCAGACCCAGAGTCCACTCTCACAGGTCCACACTACTTTTCTCACCAGTTACCACACTAAAGCACTCTCACCAGGTCCCCACTACACTCTCACCAGGTCCACACTACACACACACCAGTCCACACTACACACTCACCAGTCCGACACTACACTCACCCCAGGTTCCACACTACACTCTCACCAGTCGATACACTACACTCTCAACCAGTCCCAGACTACACTCTCACCAGGTCCACACTACACTCTCACCTGTCAGACCACACTCTCACCAGGTCCACACTCACTCTCACGAGGCTCACACTACACTCTCACCAGGTCCACACTACCCATCACCAGTCACTCTACACTCACCCAGGTCCATACTACACTCTCACCAGTCCACACTACTCTCTCACCAGGTCGAGACACTACACTATCACCAATTCCACACTACTCTCACCATGACCACTACTACACTCACCACCAGGTCCACACTACACTCTCACCAGGTCCACACTTGCCGACCACTAACACCAGGTCCACACTACACTATCACACAGGACCAGACTACACCTCTCACCAGGTCCACATATGGCAATAATAAACACAAAATGCAGTATAATGTGATCCTTTATGACTACGTTTCGCCCACACAGTGGGCTTTTTCAAGTCACAAACGTAGTCAATAAAGGATCACATTATACTGCATTTGTGTTTATATTGCCATTGTGTCGGTATTTTATACCATTTATTTCCAGGTCCACACTACACTATCACAAGGTCCACACTAAGCTCTCACTAGGTCCACACAACACTATCCCCTAAGGACCACACTACACTGTCACCAGGTCCACACTACACTATCACCAGGTCCACACTACACTATCACCAGGTCCACACTACAATATCACCAGGTCCACACTACACTATCGCCAGGTCCACACAACACTATCACCAGGTCCACAGCTACACTATCACCAGGTTGCACTACTACACTATTCAACAGTCCACACCTACCCTAACCCCAGTGCACAGCTACGTTCTCACCAGGTCCACACTACACTATCACCAGGTGCACACTACACTATCACCAGTCCACACTACTCTCTCACCTGATCCAAACTACACTAACATCGGACCAGACGTAACTCTTACCAGTCCAGACTACACTTTCACCAGGTCCACACTACACCTAGGGGGGGGGGTCACCAATCCACACACACTCAATAGGTCAAGACTACACTCACACCGGGTCCACACTACACTCTCCACCATTTCCATACTACACTCTCACCAGTTACCAGACTACACTCTCACCAGGTCCAACTACACTTTCATAACTAGGTCCAGACTACACTCTCACCAGGTCCCACACTACACTATCACGAGGTTCACACTACTCTCACCAGGTGCAGACTACACTTTCAGCAGGTCTAGACTACACTCTTACCAGGTCCACACGGTACACTATCACAAGGTTCAACACAACACTCCTCACCAGGTTCACTACTACAATCTCACTAGGCTCACTCTACACTCTCACCAGGTCCAAACTACACTCTCCAGGTCCCCCCCCCCCCAGCTACATTCTTTACCAGGTCCAACTACACTATCACCATCCATCACTAACACTATCACCAGATCCCAAACTACCAACTCACTAGGTCAAGACTACATCTCACCGGGTCCACACTACACGATCACGAGGTTCACACTACTCTCACCAGGTGCAGACTACACTTTCAGCAGGTCTAGACTACACTCTTACCAGGTCCACACTACACTATCACAAGGTTCACACTACACTCTACACCAAGTTCACACTACACTCTCACTATGCTCTCACAACACTCTCACCAGTCCAAACTACAACTCTCCATGTCCAGACTACACTCCTTACCAGGTCCAGACTACACTATCACCAGGTCCACACTACACTATCACCAGATCCACACTACACTCACTAGGTCAAGACTACACTCTCACCGGGTCACACTACACTATCACCAGTCCCACACTACTCACTCACCCAGATCAAACTACACTATCACTGGTCCAGACTACACTCTACCAGGTCCATACTACACTATCACCATGTCCACACTACACTATCAACCAGATCCACACTACACTCATTAGGTCCCAAGACACACTCTCACCGGGTCCACACTACACCTCACCATTTCCATACTACACTCTCACCAGGTCCCGATTACACTCTCACCATCCACACTACACTCTCACAAGGTCCACATTAACAATCGACGAGGTTCACACTACCTCACCAGGTGTCAGACTACACTTTCAGCAGGTCCTAGACTACACTCTTACAAGGTTCCCACACTACACAATCACAAGGTTCACACTACACTCTCACCAGGGATCACACTACACTCTCACTAGCTCACTCTACACTCTCACCAGGCCAACTACACTCCAGGTCCAGACTACTTCTTACAGGTCCACACTACACCTCTCCAGTTCCACACTACACTCTCACCAGGTCCAGACTACACTCTCACCAGGTTCAATCTACACTATCACCATTCCACATTACACCTCTCACCAGTCCCACACTACACTCTCATCCAGGTTCACACTACACACTCAACCAGTCCTCATTTTTTTTTTTATTATTTTACACATTCTCACCAGGTCCCACACTACACACCTTACAAGACCACACTACATTCTCAACAGATCTACAATACACTCTCCATCCCAGGTCCAGACTACACTCTCACCAGTCCACACTACACTCTCACTACCAGGTTCCAGACTACACTCTCACCAAGTCCACACTACACTCTCACGAGGCTCACACTACACTCTCACCAGGTCCACACCTACACTATCACCAGGTCACACTACACTCACCAGGTCCATACTACACTCTCAACAGGTCCACACTACTCTCTCACCAGGTCGACACTACACTATCACCAATCCACACTACCTCACCAGTCCACAACTTACACTCTCACCAGTCCACACTACACACTCACCAGGTTCCACACAACACTATCACCAGGTCCACACTACACTATCACCAGGGGTCCCAGACTACACACTCACAGGTTCCACCCTACACATCATCAAGGACCACACTACGCTCTCACTAGGTCCACACTACACTATCACCAGGTCCACACGACACTATCACGTAGGTTTCCACTACACCCTCATCAGGTCCAACACTACACTATCACCAGGTCCACACTACACTATCACCAGGTCCCCACTACACAATCGCCAGGTACCACACAACACTATCACCAGTCCACACTACACTAATCACCAATCCAAACTACACAACATCTGGTCCCAGACTACACTCTTACCAGGTCAGGACTACACTATCACCAGGTCCACACTACAACTAATCACCAGATACACACTACACTCACAAGTCAAGACTACACTCTCACCAGGTCCACACTACACTCTCACCCATTTCCAACTACACTCACACCATGTCCAATTTACACTCTCACCAGGTCCACACTACACTCTCACCAGGTCCACACACACTATCACCAGGTCCACATGTACACAATCACGAGGTTCACACTATCCCTCACAGGTCCAGACTACACTTATCACTCAGGTCCTACTACACTCTCACCAGGTCCCACTACACTATCACGAGGTTCACACAACTCTCACCAGTGCAGACTACACCTTTCAGCAGGTCTAGACTACACACTTACCGGTTCCACACTACACTATCACAAGGTTCACACTACACTCTCACCAGTTCCACTACACTCTCACTAGGCTCACTCTCACTCTCATCAGGTCCACACTACACTTTCCACCAGGTCCAGACTACATTCTACCAGGTCCCCACTAACTCTCTCCAGTTCCACACTACACTCTCACTCAGGTCGCAGACTAAACTTCACAGGTTCAATCTACACTACCACCAGGTCTCACATTACACGTTTTCACAGGACCACACTACACTCTCACCAGGTCCACACTACACTCTCACCAGTCCTTACTTACATTCTCATCCCACAAGGTCCACACATCACTCTTACCAAGTCCACACTACATTCTCAACAGATCTACACTACACTCTCACCAGGTCCAGACTATACTCTCACCAGGTCCACACTACACTCTCACCTGGTCCACACTACACCTCTACCAGGACAACACTACAATCTCACCACGTCAAAACTACACTCTCAGCAGGTCCAACACTACACTCACACCAGTCCACACTACACACCACAGGTCCCACACTACACACTCACTAATCCACACTACACTCTCACCAGGTCCACACTACACTCTCACCAGGTCCACACTACACTCTCACTAGGTCCACACTACACTCTCACCAGGTCCACACTACACTCTCACCAGTCCACAGTACACTCTCACCAGGTCCACACTACACTCTCACCAGGTCCACACTACACACTCACCAGGTCCACACTACACACTCACTAGGTCCACACTACACTCTCCACCAGTCCACACTACACACTCACCAGGTCCCACACTACCTCACCTAGGTCCACACTACACACAACCAGGTCCACACTACACTCACCAGGTCCCACACTACACTCCCAGGTCCACACTACACCTCACCAGGTCCACATCTACACACTCACCAGGTCACCTAACACTCACCAGGTCCACACTACACTCACCAGTCCACAACTACACTCTCACCAGGTCCACACTACACTCTCACCATGTCCACACTACACACTCACCAGGTCCACACTACACTCTCACCAGGTCCACACTACACTCTCACCAGGTCCACACTACACTCTCACCAGGTCCACACTACACTCTCACCAGGTCCACACTACACACTCACCAGGACCACATTTTCTACACTCTCACCAGTCCACACTACACTCACGCCAGTCCACAATACACACTCACCAGGTCCACACTACACACTCACCAGTCCACACTACACACTCACCAGGTCCACACTACACACTCACAGGTCCACACTACACTCTCACCCAGGTCCACACACACACACACCAGTTCCACACTACACTCTCCCAGGGTCCACATTAACTACTACACTCTCACCAGGTCCACCTACACTCTCACCAGGTCCAACACTACACACTCACCAGGTCCACACTACACTCCTCACCATGTCCACACAACACACTCACCAGGTCCACACTACACTCTCACCAGGGTCCACAACACACTCTCACCAGTCCCACTACACACTCACCAGTCCACACACACCTCACCAGTTCCACCCTACACTCTCACCAGGTCCACACTACACCTCAACAGTCCTCACACTACAGTCCTCACCATGTCCACACTTACACCTCACCAGGTCCACACTACACTCTCACCAGTTCCACTACACTCTCTTCATTCCTTTCTGCTGTTTTTTTAACTATCTATTCCCTTTTGCTCTGATTAAATAATAACAAAAATAAAAAAGTGGGATTTATAACAAAAATTTCAGTAATTTTGATGAAGATCTCGACTATTTACAATTAGTGATGCCCTCTATCCTTGCAGGAATATCTCACCAACTCACCCAGTGAGGTGAAAAATACACCAGAAAGACAAGTTTAGTATTAATCCCCGTGCGAGGATGCGACAAAGATAACATGCCCAGAACATGTTTCCTGCATACATCAAAAAATTAAAAATTAGCAAAATCATGATCTTTAGTATCTTTGATGTTGGTAATTTAACCTTGTCTAACCTCTCCAGACTGACCATAGTGTTTTGGCATTGTAACCTTGCTAAACTCTCCAGACTGACCATAAGTGTTAGGGTTTTGGGTGTGGGGGGGGGGTATTGTAACCTTGTCTAAACTACCAGACTGACCATAGTGTTGGTATTGTAACCTTGTCTAAACTCTCCAATCGAAGAATAGGTATTGAAATAAGTTAAAATTCTTCATGATCCTCTGATACGATGATAAATGAAAAGCCTTTAACTAAATAACAAAAAGGCACAATACCGGTGACAGGCACGATACACAAATAACCCGCACATAAAAGACAGAAGCTTACTACGACGTTTCGGTCCGACTTGGACCGAAACGTCGTCGTAAGCTTCTGTCTTTTATGTGCGGGTTATTGTGTATGATAAGCCTTGATATATAAAAAAATATCTAAAAAGGTTTTAGATGGATGTAGATGAATGATTCAGAGAACCGGACATGTTGATAAATTAGACACATGTGCAACTTTTGGGTATCTTTTCTGAGGAAACTTCTCGCGACACAGTGGCTTCAACAGTAATCAGTCCCTCAACCTTGAGTCGATGTGGTCAGTCCACAATCTTGAATAGAATACAGCATATGAGCGAAAAGAGTTGGCTTATATACTGTAGGCATGAAGAGGTGCAGCCATCGTAGGTGGGAGTCACATTTGTCCAATGTGGAAGTAGGTCATGCCCAAGGGTTAGACAAGAATTCCCAAGTATTAAGATCTCAAGAAGTTGCAGTATCTGACAGGAATGTAGATGGTTCAGAGAACCGTGACGTTGATAAACGACCTGCTTCCAACACAATTCCTCACGAAGCTGTTTAATCAGCGTAATTTATTCTTCTTGTATTACATTGTTCATTAACTATCCATTACTATAAATCACCTTTTATTCCCAAAATCTCAACTTATCTTCAACCACCCATCTTCACAACTCATCTTCAACAACCCATCTCCACAACTCATCTTGAACCACCCATCTCCACAACTCATCTTCAACCATCTCTTACCACATCTCACTACAAAACATCTATTACCTCAACTCGTCGGCCATCAATCATCCCAACTCACCATCAATAACAACAACTCGCCATCAGCCATTCAAAACTACAACCCACCATCAATAACCACAACTCACCATCAACCATCCATATCCGCAACTTACCATCAACTCATTATAAAGCATCCATCACCACATTCACCATCAATCATCCATCACAACTCACCCCAACATTCACCACCACAACTCACTACCAACATTCACATTATGTGAAGCACGACTCACGTGTGTCTATACAGGTGTGAACAACATTTAGCGTTTTATGTGAATGTTCAATGAGTGTTTTATTCCAGATCAAAGTGTTCAGTACATGTTCTGTTTGTGATCAACATGTTCATTCAGTGTTCTAGCCCATATCAACGTGTTCAGTACGTGTTCTGTACAACATCGACATTGTATGTGAATTTAAAGGCAAGGAAATTTTCCAACCTATAATGAATTTGTTAGTTTCTGGCTTGTGAAAATCTTCTCTTGAATCTAGTAACTGCTGGCTTAACACATACAGTGTTAAACCAGTGTTAAGCCAGTGTTAAGACAGTGTTAAACCAGTGTTAAGCCAGTGTTAAGACATGTTTAAGCAGTGTTAAGACAGTGTTAAGACAGTGTTAAGACAGTGTTAAGACAGTGTGACTTTGTAAATGGTCAAAGTTGGACTGAAACGTCGTCGTGGTAAGCTTCCCTCTCATATGTGCGAGTTATTTGTGTATTGTTCCAGTCACGGTATTGTGACTTTTAGTTATTTATTTCCTACATTTTTAATCATGGGTCGCTAATATTACTTCTACATGGTTACTCATAGGTCCCTCATAACTTCCTTGTATGGTTACTCATGGGTCCCTCATAACTTCCTTGTATGGTTACTCATGGGTCCCTAATAACTTCCTTGTATGGTTACTCATGGGTCCCTCATAACTTCCTTGTATGGTTACTCATGGGTCCCTCATAACTTCCTTGTATGGTTACTCATGGGTACCTTTAATAACTTCCTTGTAATGGTTACTCATGGTCCCTGCATAAACTTCCTTGTATGGTTAATCATGGGTCCCTCATAACTTCCCTTATATGTTACTCATAGGTCCCTCATAAACATCCTTGTATGGTTACTCATGGGTCCCTCATAGCTTCCTTGTATGGTTACTCATAGGTCCCTCATAACTTCTTGTATGGTTACTCATGGGTCTGTCATAACTTCCTTGTATGGTTACTCATGGGTCTGTCATAACTTCCTTGTATGGTTACTCATGGGTCTCTCCTAACTTCCTTGTATGGTTACTCATAGGTCCCTCATAACTTCCTTGTATGGTTACTCATGGATCCCTCATAACTTCTTGTATGGTTACTCATGGGTCTGTCATAACTTCCTTGTATGGTTACTCATGGGTCTCTCCTAACTTTCTTGTATGGTTACTCATAGGTCCCTCATAACTTCCTTGTATGGTTACTCATAGGTCCCTCATAACTTCCTTGTATGGTTACTCATAGGTCCCTCATAACTTCCTTGTATGGTTACTCATAGGTCCCTCATAACTTCCTTATATTGTTACTCATAGGTCCCTCATAACCTCCTTATATGGTTACTCATAGGTCCCTCATAACTTCCTTATATGGTTACTCATGGGTCCCTCATAACTTCCTTATATTGTTACTCATAGGTCCCTCATAACTTCCTTATATTGTTACTCATAGGTCCCTCATAATTTCCTTGTATGGTTACTCATAGGCCCCTCATAACTTCCTTGTATGGTTACTCATAGGTCTCTCATAACATCCTTGTGTGGTTACTCATAGGTCCCTCATAACTTCCTTATATGGTTACTCATAGGTCCCTCATAACTTCCTTATATGGTTACTCATGGGTCCCTCATAAATTCCTTATATTGTTACTCATAGGTCCCTCATAACTTCCTTATATTATTACTCATAGGTCCCTTCTAACTTCCTTATATGGTTACTCATAGGTCCCTCATAACTTCCTTATATTGTTACTCATAGGTCCCTCATAACTTCCTTATATGTTTACTCATAGGTCCCTCATAACTTCCTTATATTGTTACTCATAGGTCCCTCATAACTTCCTTATATGATTACTCATAGGTCCCTCATAACTTCCTTATATTGTTACTCATAGGTCCCTCATAACTTCCTTATATGGTTACTCATAGGTCCCTCATAACTTCCTTATATTGTTACTCATAGGTCCCACATAACTTCCTATATGGTTACTCATAGGTCCCTCATAACTTCCTTATATTGTTACTCATAGGTCCCTCATAACTTCCTTATATGGTTACTCATAGGTCCCTCATCACTTCCTTATATGGTTACTCATAGGTCCCTCATAACTTCCTTATATGGTTACTCATAGGTCCCTCATAACTTCCTTATATTGTTACTCATAGGTCCCTCATAACTTCTTTGTATTGTTACTCATAGGTCCCACATAACTTCCTTATATGGTTACTCATAGGTCCCTCATAACTTCCTTATATTGTTACTCATAGGTATCTCAAACTTCCCTTATATGGATTACTCATAGGTCCCTCATAACTTCCTTATATGGGTACTCATGAGTCCGTCATAACTTCCTTATATTGTTACTCATAGGTCCCTCATAACTTCCTTATATGGTTACTCATAGGTCCCTCATAACTTCCAGTATAAGGTTTACTCAAAGGCCCTCTAACTACCTTGTATGGTTACTCATAGGTCCCTCATACTCCTATGTGGTTACTCATGGGTCCCTCATAACTTCCTATATGGTTACTCATGGGTCCCTCATAACTTCCTACATGGTTACTCATGGGTCCCTCATAGCTTCCTATATGGTTACTCATAGGTCCCTCATAACTTCCTTATATGGTTATTCATAGGTCCGTCAAAGCTTCCTTATATGGTTTCTCATAGGTCCCCTCATAACTTCCTTATATGGTTACTCATAAGTCCCTCATAACTTCCTTGTATGGTTACTCATGGGTCTCTCATAACTTCCTTGTATGGTTACTCATGGGTCTCTCATAACTTCCTTGTATGGTTACTCATGGATCCCTCATAACTTCCTTGTGTGGTTACTCATAGGTCCCTCATAGCTCCCTTGTATGGTTACTCATAGGTCCGTCATAGCTTCCTATATGGTTACTCAAAGGTCCTCATACTCCTTGTATGGTTTACTCATTGGTCCCTCATAACTTCCTTGTGGTTGTTACTCATAGGTCCCTCATAACTTCCTTGTGTGGTTTACTCTAGGTCCTCATAACCTTCCTTATATGAGTTACTCCATAGGCCCTCATAACTTCGCTTATATGTTACTCATAGGTCCCTCATTAACTTCCCTTATATGGTTACTCATAGGTCCCTCATCACTTCCTTATATGGTTACTCATAGGTCCCTCATAACTTCCTTATATGGTTACTCATAGGTCCCTCATAACTTCCTTATATTGTTACTCATAGGTCCCTCATAACTTCTTTGTATTGTTACTCATAGGTCCCACATAACTTCCTTATATGGTTACTCATAGGTCCCTCATAACTTCCTTATATTGTTACTCATAGGTCTCTCATAACTTCCTTATATGGTTACTCATAGGTCCCTCATAACTTCCTTATATGGGTACTCATGAGTCCGTCATAACTTCCTTATATTGTTACTCATAGGTCCCTCATAACTTCCTTATATGGTTACTCATAGGTCCCTCATAACTTCCTTATATGGTTACTCATAGGTCCCTCATAACTTCCTTGTATGGTTACTCATAGGTCCCTCATAACTTCCTATGTGGTTACTCATGGGTCCCTCATAACTTCCTATATGGTTTACTCAATGGTTCCCTCATAACTACCCCTACAGGTTACTCCATGGGTCTCTCATAGCTTCCTATATGGTTACTCATAGGTCCCTCATAACTTCCTTATATGGTTATTCATAGGTCCGTCAAAGCTTCCTTATATGGTTTCTCATAGGTCCCCTCATAACTTCCTTATATGGTTACTCATAAGTCCCTCATAACTTCCTTGTATGGTTTACTCACATGGGTCTCCTCAATAACATTCCTTGTATGGTTACTCATGGGTCTCTCATAACTTCCTTGTATGGTTACTCATGGATCCCTCATAACTTCCTTGTGTGGTTACTCATAGGTCCCTCATAGCTCCCTTGTATGGTTACTCATAGGTCCCTCATAGCTTCCTATATGGTTACTCAAAGGTCCCTCATAACTTCCTTGTATGGTTACTCATTGGTCCCTCATAACTTCCTTGTGTTGTTACTCATAGGTCCCTCATAACTTCCTTGTGTGGTTTTACACATAGGTCCTCATAACTTCCTTGTATGGTTACTCATTGGTCCCTCATAACTTTATTTTATGGTTACTATAGGTCCCTCATAACTTCCTTTTATGGTTTACTCAAGATCACTCATAACTTCCTTGTGTGGTTACATCCATAGGTCAACTCATAATTTCCTTGTATGGATACTCATTGATCCCTCATAACTTCCTTATATGGTTACTCATTAGGTCCCTCCAAACTTCCTGTATGGTTACTCATAGGTCCCTCATAACTTCCTTGTGTGTTTACTCATTAGTCCCTCACATATTTCTTCCAACATCGAATGCAAGAAATATGTTTGTGTTGTTATTATGTTCAGTTTAAACCTACATTTCATTGCTGCTCCCTCACAGAGTAGCTGAAAAAATATCTTGTATTAGTTCATATGTTAATTTTAGGTCTCTACATCTACCTCAAGCTGTGGTCACATTGATTTGTTTTCTAAAGACCATACGTTACTTACAGGGGTAAGGATATCAGCCTGGAAAGGAAACACCAGAAAAAATGACAATGACTGTAAACACAAAGAAAAGCACAGATATGTGAACACATGTCTTAACATGAACATTGTTACAGAAAGAATAAACAAGCAATTTATTAACTCTCCATCACCAATATTAGCCATCAACCAGCTATAATTTCAACTAATCAACCATCCCTCACTATAACTCACCTACAAATATGCAACACCACAACACATTATGAACTATTCATAACATCTTACCATCACCCATCAGTATTTTCAACTCCATCGACTATCACCGACCACAACTCACAATTAACATTAAATCACTTCAATTTTCCATCAACCATCTATCACAACAACTATCAATCATCCCTTACCTAAAATGTCCTTCCTCCATACACCATTACAACTAACTTTCAACCATTCATTTCGGTTCATCCACAAATCATCACGATATCTGTCCAACAGTGCGTCACCTTAACTTTTCAACCATCGACACTGTTTTCCGTAGCATTCACGGTCATATATGCCGGTGTGAAGAAGAATCGTTTTGTGATTTGGGAGGATATATTCAGCTTAAGTCTGTTACATGTTGTTTTGAGAGAAGTTTATCATTGTCCATGAGCTTCTCTGAGCTCCGTTGATCAATTTAAATGCCATTGTAAATAAGAAAAATATATTAGTGCTTTGTTTTTTATTTGTGTTAACTGTTTTGCGAGAGCTGGTGGTTAATGTTTATTGATCGGGAAGATTATTATGAAATGTGTTGATGAATAGAAGGAAATCAGATTCGAAAGAAGGAAGAGGATCAAGATCTCTTCACCGGGCGAGACACCTCCCTCAAAGTTACTGTAGCTAGATTGTGAGGACGATCTCTGCTGTTCTCACTCTCATCAGGTCGAGATTACACTCTGTTCATTCCTTTTTGCTGTTTTTTTTTAACACAACTCTGGAGAGTTGAAGTAAAGGTAGCTAGAATAAAGTATTAGTGTCCCCATTCTAATAACTGCTAAACAGTTAAAGAAAATCAAGTCATCAAACATCTCAGCTAATACGGATTCCAATATTTAAAATTAAGCGGGCATATGTAAAAACAATTATCTTAAAATGTTTTTAGTATGTTTTAATAAACTGAAAACCGGGTCGAGCCCAAAACACTTCAGGTGTAGTCATTATTATTTGCGACCACTGTCCAGCCTCAGAGTTAACTCTGAGATTACAGACCTTGGCCACGTGGAGGCCAGTGGTCCCTCTTTAATGGCGCGTCCACTCCATCCACTTACTGTGTTTTTTTTATGCTTTCCTCGGTTCATGTGTCCAGAGAATACCATCTGTGTTCCATCAGATTTCTCTCCTCCCTGGACTTTCCCAGGGTCTGCCTCAGCAACCATATGCTGCGGCTTTTCCAGGTCCATGTGTCCAGGGAGTCCAATCAGGGGAACCCAGATATTCACTCCCACCCCCTTTTCCCAAGGTTTGCCTCAGACAACCAGTTATCTCTTGTTTAAAGGTCCATGTGCTCCAGGAGTCAATCTGTGTCCCCCTCAGATATTCTCCCTTCCGCACTTTGGGGGGGGGGGGGGGGGGGGGGGGGCGGGGGGGGGTCTGCCTATGCAACCAGTATCTTCTTTCCCAGGTCCAATGTGTCCATCTGCCCGCCTCAGATATTCCCCCCTTCCCCACTTCCTCTAGGGTTTTTCTTGCTTTTCCCAGGTTCAGTGGTCCAGGAATCCCATCCGTGGGCCCCCGAATGTCTCACCCTTCCTCACTTCCCTTAGGATATCTTCCACCTCAGCCTCCCCAGGTTATGTTCCCGAAGTCAGCTCAGCCCCCCTCCGTGATCCTAGCCAGAAAATGAGAACGAGGCCTTGTTTTTAGCTGGGTCTACGGTAGAGACTGTCCAGGTGAGTGGAATTACAGGAGGGGGACACGCAGAAAACGCGTCCTGTAATTACATCACCAAGGCAGCTGACCGTAAGTCAGCTAGACACAGCCAAGCTACCGTCAGTTCGCCACCAAGGGCTGGCCCACTCAATGAAAATTTGGGAGTTCTATTTATATTATACAATTTTTCTACATTAAATGTAAGATTTTTTACTTATTAGCAATTTAAGTGTGTGTGATGTTTTTGTGTAATGTTTATAAGTGCTCGTTTGTTAGTCTGTTTGTCACCTCCCACGAGAACTGTAACAAGTGTTGAACTTCTTATTTTCATTTGGTTATTTATCCTATTATATGTCTTGGGGTAGGACGCAGTGGGTTTACAAGCGCCGCCACAATGCAAATATATCATTTCGTCTGAATGTTTTTTAGGTTTCCTGGGTAATTTACCATATGTTTTACTACGCCATGGATTTTCCCCCCATTTGTGTAACTAATTTATGATTTTTTTTTTTTAAAAAAAAAATAAAATTTTAATTTTATTTTTTGTCTACCTGAAATAAACTTACACACCATTCTTATTTCACGTCATTTGTACATTTGTGCAACAGTAGCCTGCGGTGGTCTCACCATCATCATACACACACAAAACAACGCACGTGCGCACACAAAACTACACACATAACACACCACACACACACACACACACACACACACACACACACACATACACACACATACACACACACAGACACACACACACTACACACACACACATACACACGACACACACACACCGCACACACACACACACACACTCACACAACACACACACCGTAACACACACGTACACACACAATACACACACACACACACACATACACACAACACACATACACACACACACACACATACAACGCAACACACACACACACACACACACATACAAACACACAACACACACACATACACACACCCCACACACACAACACCCCACACCACACCCAAAACACATTATATATGCGTTCTCCCTCGGGGTTGTTAAAATTATGTTTGTTTTCTCAAGTAAAATGGAAAAGTTGGAGGAGAAAATGAGACTTGCCCAATGTTCGAGAAAATCAGGAAACTTTATTATATTTCTATAAATAACAAAAAGGCAAATACCGGACTGGAACGATTACAAAAAAACCCCCCAATAAAAGACAGAAGCTTACGAGGGTTTTCGGTCCGACTTGGACCATTGACAAAGGGCACACAACGGGGAGGAGAAAAAAGGGGCTTTATAGGCAGGAAGAGGTGGAGGTAGTAGTAGTGGTAGTAGTTTTTGTAGTAGTAGTCAAGAATTGTTAAAATACCGACGGTAAAAAGACAACACGCAAAACCCCCGGGCTCCCCCCCTTTTGCGTTTCCCCATCCCCCCACCCACTGGATGGCGAAACGCCCACAACAAAAGCCCCCCAGGCCGCACTGTGTCAAATTTCACCACCCCCCTTTCACGCCCCCTCGGTGCGCTTGCTCTCCCTCTGGGGGGTTAAAGCAAAAGAAATAAGAAAGGAGAACAGCGCGGGCCCTGTTGGCCATACTGGGCAGGTCCTTTACAATTATCCCAAAAACAAACATTTGATTACCCAATTTTAAATACTACCAAAAAATAAGCTTGATGTGCAAGTCCAAGGTTGGGTTGGTTTAGGTTAGTAATCCCTTTCCTTTCCTGTGGGCGAAAACATTGTAAAACAAGGATTCCTTAGAATTTGGGTAGTACAAAGCGTGGGCAAAAACGTTGTCTCGTCCTTGGGTACAAGGTAATGCTGTAGGGAGAGGGCAAAAAGTGTTAAAAAAAAACAGTAAAAAAGCCAATACCGGGGCGGAGAACATGGTGAAGGGCCCCCACTGTTCCACTGCAGGAGGGGGGAGTCGTCGAAAGGGCCTTAGTCAGCAACGCGTTTCGTAGATTACGTACGTCATCAGGTGGGAGAAACGCGATCCCACTGGTACAATGTCTAAAAGAATGTCTCCCCCGCTTGATATATACGATCTGGAGGGGCCATGATAAAAGCCGTCCCCGTCCTTCCACAGTCACAAGTGGTTATGGAGGTGAACTCCAAGGTATGCTAACCTGTGCGAGGGCACCCCAGGGACAATGAATTAGTCAAGACATCTCAAAAGTGGGGCTTTAGGGTAGGTTGGGGTTAGGGGGAAAAACTGCAAAAAATCTGTATAATGACCCAATGCAACCCCCCTACCTCCCCTCCCCCAGGCTTGCCCCTGGGGAAAAGGGTTAGGTTTTTTTTTGGGAAAGGCCGACAGGTCAAGACCTGGGTAAGGGGTAGTGGTTGCTCAGTCAGCTGTTTCAAAGGTTAGGTTTTGTAATCCTTCCTTTTTTGGGGGGAAACATTGTACACACAAGTGATTCCTTAGAACTTGGGTAGTACAAAGCTGTGGGCGAAAGTTGTACCTCGTCCTTGGGTACAAGGTAATGCAAGGGGCCTGGGCTCTCGCTCCACGGGGGGTGTCGAACCGGGTAAGAACGGGAAAAATAAGGGATTTTTTGGATAAATTTAGATTTAGAAAGGACATAGGTAAGTACTGGTTTTCAACAGAGTTGTGATGGGGGAACAGTCTTCCAGGGGGGGTGTTAAGGGCTAGGCCTTGGGTATTTAAGAAGGACTGGGTTTCTAGTCTCTTGCAGGCCCCCCCTTCCTTTTATTGACGGGCTCGTCTTCTTTTTTCCCATTTACCCTCCATACCTACCTCTTTTCTTCTAACATTATGATAAAAATTAGACAATGTGCGGCGTCTGGTGGTCTTTGTTTGGACGTTTCGCCTCCAGGGCTGGCGGGGAGGCGAAACGTCTACGGGGGGGGATGCCGGGTGTTGTGCGTGTCATTTCTCTGTCGGTATTTATACAATTCTTGTCTATTCTAACTACTACTACCACTATACTACCTCCCCTTTTCCCTGCCTATATATACCCGTTCTGCCCCTCCTCTGTTAGTGTGACTTTGTTCAATGGCCCAAGTCGGACCAAAACGCGTGTAAGCTTTGTCTTTTATTGGGGTTTTTGTGTTTTATTTCTATGTTCTGATGGAGAAATTGATTATGCGTATTTAATTATGCTTCATGGTCTGTCGTTCGTCAAATTATACAATTATGTTTCTTTGTAATTTTTCTGCGTATATCTTGTTAACATATTTTAATTATGATCTGGCACACAATGTTATTTTCTTTTTCTTAATGTTTATCCATAACAAATACTTAATGTAATTTTTTGGGAAGTTTAAAGTGGTATGTGAACATGTGCAGATCATAACAAAAAAAAGTAGTAAACTTCTGTTTGTGAGTAACTGCTAACTTAAAAAAAATTTTTAGTTAGGAAAACTTTCTTAAAAGATTTTAGTGATATAATAATAAAGAAGGATGGGGGATATAATGATTAAGGATGACTGGTATGGGATTAAAAGGGTGATTGGATGGGATATAAGGATATTGGTATGAGAAATTAAAAGGATGATTGGTATGGGATTTAAGGTGACTGGTATGAGATAAAGGTGATTGGTTGGGATATAAGGATGATTGGTATGGGTATAAGGATGATCTGGATGGGGTATAAGGTGATTGGGATGAGATATAAGGATGATCTGGTTTGGGATATAAGGATGATTGGTATGGGGTATAAGGATGATCTGGTATGGATATAAGAATGATCTGGAGAGTTTTTAAAGGGTGATTGGTTGAGATATAAGGATGATTGGTATGAGATATAAGGTGATTGGTTGAGATATAAGGATGATCTGGTATGGGATATAAAGGGTGTTCCCTAACCCCAACTCACTATCATCCATCCATAGCCCCAACCCCAACTTACCTCAAATCGAAAAACAAAAAATTTAAAAAATCCCTTTTAAAACCCCAACCTTTCCATATGGTTTACTCATAAGTCCTTCATAACTTCCTATATGGTTAACTCATAGGTCCCCTCATAATTCCTTATATGGTTAACTCATAAGTTCTTCACACCATATTTCTTGCAACATGGGCAATGCAAGAAATTATGTTGTGTTGTTATTAATGTTCAGTTTAAACCAACATTGTTCATTACAGCTTCCCTCACAGAGTAGCTAAAAAAATATCTTGGGTGAGGTTCAATAGTGTTAATTTTGTCTACTACATCTACTCAAGCTGTGGGTCACCCTTGTATTTTGTTTTCTAAGACATAATGTTACTTACAGGGAAGGATTCTAACCTGAAAAAGAAACAACCGAATAAAATGACAATAATTATAAACACAAAGAAAGCAATGATTATGTGAACACATGTCTTAACATGAACATTGGTTACAGAAAGAATAAACAAGCAATTTTATAACTCTCCATCACCAATATTAGCCATCAACCAGCCTTAAATTTCAACTAATCAACCATCCCCTCACTATAACCACCTACAAATTATGCAACACCACAACACATTAGGAACTATTCATAACATCTTACCATCACCCATCAGTATTTTTCAACTCCCTCGACTATCACCGACCACAACTCACAATTTAACATTAAATCGCTTCAATTTTCCCCATCAACCATCTATCACAACAACTATCAATCATCCCTTACCTCAAATGTCCATCCTCCATACACCCATTACAACTAACTTTCAACCATTCATTTCGGTCAACCATCCACAAATCATCACGATATCTGTCCTAACAGTGCGTCACTTAACTTTTCAACCATCGACATGTTTTCTCGTATGCATTCATGGTCATATATTCCGGTGTGAAAAGAATCGTTTTTGTGTGATTTTGGGAGAATATATTAAGCTTAAGCCCTGTTACATGTTGTTTAAGAGAAGTTTAGTCATTGTCCATAAGCTTCTCTGAGGCTCCGTTGATCAATATATATGCCATTGTAAATAAGAAAAATATAATTAGTGTTTTCTTTGTTTTTTATTTTGTGTTAAACTGTTTTACGAGAGCTGGTTGGTTAATGTTTATTGATTCGGGAAGATTATTATGAAATGTGTAGATGAATTAGAAGGAATCAGATTCGAAAGAAGTGAGAGGATCGAGATCTCTTCACCGGGGAGAGAACCTTCCTCAAAGTTACTGTAGCAGATTGTGGGGATGGATCTCGCTGTTTCTCACTCTCATCAGTTCGAGATTACACTCTGTTCATTCCATTTTTTGCTGTTTTTTTTTTTAACAACCACTCTCGAGAGTGAAGTAAAAGGTAGCTAAATAAAGTTATGTCATTTCTAATAAACTGCTAAACAGTAAAGAAAAATCAAGTCCCTCAAACATCTCAGCTAATACGGATTCCATATTTAAATAATCGTTCATATGTAAAAAAATTATCTTAAAATGTTTTATATGTTTAATAAACTGATAAAACCGGGTCGAGCCCAAAACACTTCCTTTTTAGTCATTATTATCTGCGACCACTTCCAGCCTCCATGTTATCTCTGTGAGTTACAGACCTTGCCACGTGGAGGCCAGTGTTTCGTCTTTAAGGTCCTACCCATCCACTTACTGTGTTTTTGATGTTTCCTCGGGTTCATGTGGTCCCAGGAGGTCCATTCTGTGTCCCCCTCATATGTTCTCCCCCCCTACCTTTCCAGGATCTGCCTCGGCAAAAAGACCAGTATCTTCTTCTTTCCCAGGTCCATGTGTCCAGAGTAATCTGTGGTCCCCTCAGATATTCTCCCATCCCACTTTCCCCAAGGTCTGGCCCTATGCAAACCAGTATCTTCTTCTTTCCCAGGTTCAATTGTCCAGGAGTCCATCGTCCGCCTCAGATATTCCCCCTTACCCTTCCCCACTTCCCCAAGTTTCCTCAGCAACCAGTATCTTCTTCTTTTTTCCCAGGTCCAATGTTGTCCATGAGTAAGCTGTGTCCCATCAGATATTCTTCTCCCTTCCCACTTTCCCAAGGTTTGCCTCAGCAACCAGTATCTTCTTCTTTTCCCATCCATGTGTCCAGGAGTCAATCTGTGTCCCCTCAGATATCATCATTCCCCTTCCGCACTTTTTCCCAGGGTCTGTGCCTATGCAACCATATCTTCTTTCCCGTCCATGAGTCCAGGAGTCCATCTGTCCTCTCAGATATTCCCCCTTCCTCCCCACTTCCCAAGGTATTCTTGCTTTTCCCAGGTTTCAGTGTCCAGGAATCCATCCGTGGGGCCCCCGATGTCCCCCTTCCTCACTTTTCCTTTGTTTTAATTTTTTTTAGGTTATTTTCCATCTCAGCCTTCCCCAGTTATGTATCCCGAGTCAGCATCAGCCACCCTCAGTGATATAGCCAGATGAGAACGAGGCCTTGTTTTAGGCTGGCTACGGTAGAGACTGCCAGGTGTGGAATTACAGGAGGGGACACACAAACCTTCGTCCTGTAATTACAATCACCAAGGCAGCCCTAGACCTGTAAGTCACACGACGCAATCAAGCCTACCGTCCAGTTCGGCCACCAAGCCTTGCACTCAATTGGAAAATTTGGGAGTTCTATTTATATTATACAATATTTTCTCTACATTAAATGTAAGATTTTTACTTAAAAATTACAATTTAAGTGTATTTGTGATGTTTTTTGTGTATGTTTATGAGTTGCTCGTTTGTTAGTGTGTTTGTCCACCTCCACGAGAACGTAATAATGTTTTGAACTTCTTATTTTCATTTGGTATTTATCCTATATATGTCAAGAGGCGCAGTGGGTTTACAAGCGCCGCGCACAATGGAAATATAATCATTTTGTCTGATGTTTTTTAGGTACCCTGGGTAAATTTAACGCATATGTTACTGTGCATGATCCATTTGTGTAGCTGTTTATGTATATTTGTACCTAAGGTAAAGTTAACACACATCTTATTTTCAACGCTCATTTGTACATTTCTGGCGACGGCAGCCTGGCCGTGGTTCACCATCCTTCATACACACAACCGAAAACAACCGCACCGTGCGCACACATACACACATCATAACACACACACACGACACACACACACACACACACACCACACACACACACACACACACACACATACACACACACACACACACACACACACACATACACACACACACAGGGGGGCACAACACACACACACAAGCACACACTTGCACACACATCACAACACACACCACACATACACCACACACAACACACACACACACACAACACACACACACACATACAAAACATACACCCATATACACACACACACACACACAGACAACACACACACACATACAACACAATACAACACACATACACAAACACACACACACACCACATACACACAACGCATACACGACACCCACACACACACACACGACACACACAACACAAACACACACATACACACACGCAACACACACACACACACACACACACACCACACGACACACCACACATTCCATATAATGCGCTCTCCCTCATGGATGTTTAAAAAAATTATTTTGTTTTCTCTCAAATAAAATGGAAAAGTTGGAGGCAGAAAAAATGAGACTTGATCAATGTTCGAGAAATCAGGAACTTTATATATATTTCTATATTCTGATGGAGAATATTGATTTTTTGATATTCTGAAGACATTCATTTTGAAAGGTGTGAAAAGTGACTAGTTTTAGGCACTTTTGGGTAAAGTAAAGAAGACACTCATGAATTATCTTATGGAAGATAAAGTTTAACTACAGACTATTAAAAAAACTGGGAAGTTATTTTCTCGTTTCATCTAACATTTTTCTCATCTGTAACTTCTTCATGTTATAAGTGAAGTTACTAGTGTCTCTGTACACTGGTCAGTACGACTCTCCTGTACACTAGTCAGTACGACTCTCCTTCGCACTAGTCAGTACGACTTTCCTGTGCACTAGTCAGTATGACTCTCCTGCACACTAGTCAGTACGACTCTCCTGCACACGGTCAGGTACGACTCTCTCTCCTGCACTACTGTCAGAGGCACGACTCAACTGGCACACTGGTCAGTACGACTCTCCTGCAACACTGGTCAGTACGAATCTCCTCACACTGTCAGTACGACTATCCTGCGGGACACTAGTCAGACGACTCTTGCACACTGTCAGTACGACTCTCCTCCCTGCACAACTGGTCGAGCACGACTCTACATGCACACTGGGCAGTAAGGCTCTCCTGCACACTGGTCAGTACGAATCTCCTGCACACTGTCTTACGATCCTCTTCCTGCACACTAGTCCAGTACGACTCTCTTGCACACTAGTCAGTACGACTATCCTGAACACTGGTCCGTACGACTCTCAGCAACACTGGTCAGTAACGGCTCTCCTGCACACTGGGTCAGTACGACTCTCCTGCACACTGGCGCAGCACGACTCTCTTGCACACCTGTCAGTACGACTATATTGCAACACTGGGGGGGGTCAGTACGACTCTCCTGTACACTGGTCAGTACGACTCCTCCTGAAGCACTGGTTAGTACGACTCTTCTGCACACTGGTAGTACGACTCTCCTGCACGCCCGCCCCAGCTCTAGTCATACGACTCTCATGCCGACTAGTCAGTTACGACTCTCCTGCACACTGGTCAGTAACGAACTCTTCTCCTGGCACACTAGTCAGTACGACTCTCTTTGCACACTGGTCAGGTATCGACTATATTGCAACACTGGTCAGTACGAGTCTCCTGCAAAACTGGTCAGTACTACTCTCTAGGACCATCTGGTTAGTACGACTCTCCTGCCACTAGTCAGTACGACTCTCTTGCACAGCTATCGGTAGACTCTCCTGCACACTGGTCAGTACGACTCTTCTCCCTGCACACTGGTCATTACGGCTCTCCTGCACACTGGTTCAGTACGACCTTTTCCTGCACACTGGTCAGTAACGGACTCTCCTGCCACACTGGTCAGTACGACTATGTTGCACACTGGTCAGTACGACTCTCCTGCACACTGGTCAGTACGACTCTCCTGCACACTGTTAGTACGACTCTCCTGCACACTGGTCAGTACGACTTTCCTGCACACTGGTCAGTACGACTCTCCTGCACACTGGTCAGTACGACTATGTTGCACACTGGTCAGTACGACTCTCCTGCACACTGGTCAGTACGACTATGTTGCACCACTGGTCAAGTACGACTCTCCTGCACATCTGCTCAGTACGACTCTCCTGCACATTGGTTAGTACGACTCTCCTGCACACTGGTCAGTACGACTCTCCTGCACACTAGTAAAAACGACTATCCTTTACACTTGTGAATACGACTCTATTGCACACTGGGTCAGTGCGACTCTCCTGCACACTGGTCAGTACGACTCTTCTGCACACTGGTCAGTACGACTCTCCTGCACACTGGTCAGTACGACTCTGTCTTACCGAGATCCTAAGTTATGTTGTCATGGGGTGTCGTGTCGTCATATATTATACAATTATTGTTACTTTGTAATTTACTGCGATGTATCATTGTTAACATATATTATACCTTGATGGTCTGGCACCTCAACTCTCGAGACTGAAAGAAAAGGTATTGACTGGTCCTGAGAATGAAGTTATACCTCGGTTAATAATAATTAATACATCCTAAACAGTAAATTAAATGATTAGCGTTCATATTTAAAAATAAACTAAAAATGTGAACATCATCTGTTATGAAAAATATTAATCTCGATAACTCTGCTTCCTCCCCAAAAATTCCCTATAAAGTGTTTTTTTTTTATTTTATGAGAAATCGAAAATTGCGACCACTGTACAGCCTCAGATATCTTTGAGTTACCAGACTGCCACGTTGAGCCAGTGGTTCGTCTTTAAAGGTCCCCCACCCACTTACTGTGTACTGAGCTTTCCCCAGGTACCATGTGTCCAGAGTCCACATTCTTCCGCCGCCACAGATATTCTTCTCCTTCCCAACTTCCCCCAAGTCTGTCTCAACACCAGTGTACCCTCGTCCTTTCCCAGGTCCATGTATCCAGAGTCCATCTGTCCGCCTCAATATTCCCCTTTCCCACTTCCCCAGGGTATTCTCGCTTTTTCACCAGGTCCATGTGTCCAGGAATTCCATCCGTGCCCCCGGATTCTCCCCTTCCTCACTTTCCCTTAGGTTATTTCCCAGTCTCAGCCTCCCCAGTTATGTTATCCGAAGTCAGCTCAGCCACCTCCGTGAATTGCCAGATGAGAACGAGCCATGTTTAGAGAGCTGGTCTACGTGTAGAGTACTGCCAGGTGGATGGAATTAACAGGTAGGGGACACACATAAACTGCGTCCTGTAATTACCCACCAAGACAGCCTAGATCGTAAGTCAGCTAGACGCAAGCCAAGCTACCGTCCAGTTCCGGTCCCACCAAGGCCTGGCCACTCAGTGAAATTTTGGTATCTATTTATTTTATACAATTCATCTACATTTTTGTACTTAATCAGCAGTTTTTAAGTGTGTTTATGAATGTTTTAGTCTACGTGGATGAATGTTCGTGTATTAACCTGTAGCCCACCTCCACCAGAACTATAATAAGTGCTGAACTGTATGTTTTTATTTCGTTATTAGTCCTTATTATTTGTAATACTAGCAGTTACAAGAGTTCCGATAATGGAAATAATTACTTCGGTCTGACTTTTATTGTTTTGTTATCCTGGGTAATTTACGCATATATTAATATGTATAATAATTTGTGAAACTGTATTTATCTGTACCTGTACCTAAATAATCTTACGTATGCACACACACATATTTTTCCAACACTCATTAGTGCATTTCCACAAAACCACGGATGCGGAATTTCCAACCATCAATCAAACGTACAAAGCCAACCACAAACGCTCTCACAAACTCACATACATATTTATAACACACACTGATTCATTTCGCCTCGTACACTAAAACTAATATGCTTGTAAATCACTAATACACTGCACACCGCAACACACACACACCACACAACACACACAACCCACACACACACACACACGCACACGCACACACACACACTACACACACACACACACACACACGCACACGCACACGCACACACACACACACACACACACACACACACACACACGCACACACACACACACACACACACACACACACACACGCACACGCACACGCACACGCACTCACACACACACACACACACACACACACACACTCACATACACATACACACACACACACGTCCATCTATACCACACGCACATATGTACTCAAATTTGTATCCATTTATATATGCAGTCTCTCTCACTGTTGTTAAAATTATGTTTGTGTTTTCAAAATAAAGTCGAGAAGTTGTGGGTAGAAAAAAATCAGACTTCCTCAAGTTAGGGAATTCAGGAACTTTATATATTTCAATATTTTGATGCGGAATGTTGGTTCTCGCCATTTTGAAGACATCCACTAGACATCTTCTAGACCATCAGAAAACATTATCCCCCCCAACAGACTATAAACATTATGGGATGAAAATAAAAACTAGCAGCTGGGGATATTCGTTCACTTGACGTGGACAACTAATATGGTGGCTCTTACCCACTGGTCAGTGCGTCTCCGACTTACTAAGATTCTACATTATGATGTCATGTTCTGTGATGTGTAAATGTCAGCAGAATTATAAAATTAATGTTGTATTGTAATGTACTGCGATGTTTAATTGTTAGTATATATTATACCTTGAATGGTGTACCACACAATGTTGTTTCTTCAACATTAATGTTTATGTAAAGTAAAAGGACACAAGTGCAACTAATGTGACATTTATTGTGGCAACGTTTCGCTCTCCAGGAGCTTTATCAAGCTCCCGGAGAGCGAAACGTTGCCACAATAAATGTCACATTAGTTGCACTTGTGTCCTTTTACTTTACATATTGTCGGTAATTCTACCAACTTTATTAATGTTTATGCCATTAAGAATACTTAATGTTTAAGGAGTATTTTCGTTGTAATAACTGGTAAAATAACTATTTTTCAGTTGGTTAAATTTTCTTAAAAGTTGTTGTGATTCATAAATCAAATAAAATCTTAGACCTACGTTGCAGAAGTGATGAGAAAAATAACATAAAAAAAAAAACAGAAGTATTTTTTTTAGAAATAAAGCATTTGAGGATTGGCAAGAGTTCTGGAAGAAAGTTGAGGAGTATCAAGAGCTCTGGAAGAAAGTTGAGGATTGGCAAGAGTTCTGGAAGAAAGTTGAGGAGTATCAAGAGCTCTGGAAGAAAGTTGAGAAATGGCAAGAGTTCTGGAAGAAAGTTAAGGAGTATTAAGAGCTCCGGAAGAAAGTTGAGAAGTATTAGGAGCTCCGGAAGAAAATTGAGGAGTATTAAGAGCTCTGGAAGAAAGTTGAAGAGTATTAAGAGCTCCGGAAGAAAGTTGAGGAGTATTAAGAGCTCCAGAAGAAAGCTGAGGAGTATTAAGAGCTCCGGAAGAAAGCTGAGGAGTATTAAGAGCTCCAGAAGAAAGCTGAGGAGTATTAAGAGCTCCGGAAGAAAGCTGAGGAGTATTAAGAGCTCCAGAAGAAAGCTGAGGAGTATCAAGAACTCCGGAAGAAAGCTGAGGAGTATTAAGAGCTCCAGAAGAAAGCTGAGGAGTATTAAGAGCTCCGGAAGAAAGCTGAGGAGTATCAAGAACTCCGGAAGAAAGCTGAGGAGTATCAAGAGCTCTAGAAGAAAGCTGAGGAGTATCAAGAGCTCTAGAAGAAAGCTGAGGAGTATTAAGAACTCCATATAAACTTGACGAAATAATAAAATAAGAAGTAAAGACGATGAAGTTTATCCGGTAAACAAAAGTATAATAATTCTTTGTCATTGTTGGAAACATAAAACAACTAAACATGAATGTGGATGCAAGATTTGAAGACAAATTA
>NC_069498.1:2755139-2785863 GCF_026875155.1 Cherax quadricarinatus
ATGATAAACGTGTTGATATGGTTTCAGTACACCATTTTTTGATTCTTTAATCTGGAGAAATAAAAGAGAAAAAAAAAAAAAAAACTAAAGAAATAAGAAAAGCTCAACACTGCATGATTTTTCCCAGCAGAATCAAGGACCCCCCCGGCTCATGGAGAAAGAATACATCGAAGATACTTAGGGGGTGGGAAAAAAAATTCAGTGCTGTTGTAATGGGTACCTTCCCCAGCACTGAGTTATTTTGCAGTATGTTTTTATGAGTTGTTGAAAAACACCCCCAAAAATTATTGTTTTATACCCCAATATCATTATCCCCATCAACTTTTTTTTAAAAGTGTGTACCAAATTCGTAACCCAACAATTGTTTACTTTTTAAAAAAAGGGCTAAGCCAAGAAGGGAAAAATTCAAAGGGCCTCGGGAAAAAATTTAAAAATTTTTTTCCCCATCCTCGTTATTACACGGGGACATAGGTCCTCAGTGTAGATATATATATATATATATATATATTAAAAATTTTATATATTTATAAAATATATTTATATAATAAATATATATATATATATAAATATATATATATTTTTATTATTATTTTTTTACACGGGCCGTTCCCCCCCAAAGGGCCCAGGGTGGCCCCGAAAAAAAAAAACTTTACCACATTACTCCATCACTGCTTGCCGAGGGTGCTTTCCTCGTTTTTAAACTGAACATTAACACCCCCCCTTAGAGTGCAGGCACTGTACTTCCCATCTCCAGGACTCAAGTCCGGCCCGGGTTTCCCCGAAACCTTCTAAATGTTTTTTTCTCACACTCCAACGCCGCAAGTATTTAAAAACCATTTGTCTCCATTTCACTCTATCAAAACCTCATCATCCTGTGAATCCCCCTTCCCCACAAAACCCCCTTTACCCCCTCCCCCCTTTCTAGGCCCCCCCTACCCCCCCTTCCCTTCCCCTACAGATGATACACTCGAAGTCATTTTGTTGCTCCATTCTTTAATGTCCCAACACCCCAACAAAACCCCTTCCCCATTACAAATTTTGGGAATCCGACCTCCTCCTAACTTCAAACTCGAATTTTCCCGCATTTTATTTACACCCCAATTGCCTAGACATGCATTCCATGCCTGAGCCTTCCCTGCGAAAATTAATCACCCAAAGGGTTCACCCCTAAAAGACTTGGTAAAACTATACTCTCAAACATTCCCCTCTTTGCCCCCAAGGAAAGTTTTTTGCTCCACGATCCCAAAGGGAACTCATTTTTCCCCCCTCAAATTTTATGTTACCCTCTTTTATAGACCTCGCGAAAGTCCACTCCCAAAAATTGAAAACTTCACCCCCTCCCCTACTCTCTCCCCCAACTGATATTCAAACTTTATCACCTAATCTTTTTGTTATCCTCAAACCTTTCTCTTTTCCCGTATTCACCTTTTAAATTTTTTTCTTTTTCACACCCTACCCCCAACACCCCAACCCAACTTCTCTTCAGAATCTCCCCAAGAGCCAGTGTCATCAGCAAAGAGCACTTAAACTCCCATTTGTGTTGATTTTTATCTTTTAACTCCGCCTTTGTCGCCCCTCGCATTCCTTTCTTACAACCCCATTATAAAATATTAAAACCCGGTGCCACCATCCTTGCTAAGGGCCCTATTTTAGGGGGAAAAAAAAAAAATTTCCCCTTTTTCCTACATACTCTAACTTGACCCTCACTATCCTCAAAAACTTTCACTGTTTCATAACCTACCCCTACACCATACCTGCAACATCTCCCCACATTCCCCCCCATCCAAACCCTGTCATACCCCTTTCCAAAACCCCCATAAATGCCAAAAGCCCTGGTCCACACACCCCCCCCCCTTTTTTATTGTACCTATTTCCGTCTTACTCTTTAAATTTTTTCAAATTTTAACTCTACCATACACTTTTCCAGGTCACTCAACAACTTTCCCCTTAATTTTTGCTTTTCTTTTTTCCCCCTTTTCCTTATAAAAGAAAATATGCATGCTCTCTGCAACCCCCAGGTACTTATCTTCCTACTTTTTAAATAATTGCACCAACCCCTCCAAAATATTCCCCACCTGCTTTTAACATTTCTATCTTTATCCCACAATCCCGGGTGCCTTACCCCTTTATTTTACCTCCCCCCTCACGAACTCCCCCACACCACAACTGGGTCTTCTCATCCCACAAGTGTTTTTTCCCTTGCCCCATAACGAAATCCCGTTCCCATTTCATCAACATTTAACAATTCCTCAAAAATTTCCCCATCTTCCCCAAAACCCCTAACTCTCCATTTAATAACTCCCCTCCCTTTTTTAAAATGACAAATCCATTGTTTCTAGGTTTTTTAAATTGTTAATTCATCCAAAACTTTTTTTTATTTTCAACAAAATTTTTGAAAAATCCACCCATCTCTCATTTTTTCTCTTTTTACTTGCTTCACCACTCTCTTAAACCCCTTCTTTTTCTCCCTTTTCCTTCCCTCCTTGCACCTTTAAATTTTCCTTTCCCCCCCCCCCCCCCCCCCCCCCCCCCCCCCCCCCCCCCCCCTAAAAACTTCTTCATTAAACCCCAATTTTTTTCCCCCCAATATATTTTACAATTATTGTTGCTTTGTTATTTACTGCGATATATCATTGTTAACATATATTATACTTTATGTCTGGCACACATGTTATTTTCTTTTTCTTAATGTTTATACCATAACAAATACTTAATGTTAATGTTTAGGTGGAAGTTAACGTGGTATGTGAATCATCTTGCAGATATACATTAAAAGTAGTAAACTTCTGTTTGTGAGTAACTGCTAACTTAAAATATTTTCAGTTAGGAAAACTTTCTTAAAAGATGCAGTGAGTATTATATAATCCAAAAGAAGGATGGGATATAATGATATAAGGATGATTCTGGTATGGGATATAAGGATGAATCTGGTATGGATATAAGGGGATGATTGGTATGGGATATGAGGATGATCTGGTATGAGATATAAGGATGAAAGGTGTGAAAAGTGACTAGTTTTAGGCACTTTTGGTTAAAGTAAAGAAGACACTCATGAATTATCTTATGGAAGATAAAGTTTAACTACAGACTGTTAAAAAAACTGGGAAGTTTTTCTCGTTTCTAACATTTTCACTTCTGTAACTTCTTCATGTTTATAAGTGAAGTTACTAGTGTGCTTCTGTACACTGGTCAGTACGATTCTCCTGTACACTAGTCAGTACGACTCTCCTTCGCACTAGTCAGTAGACTTTCTGTGCACTAGTCAGTATTGACTTCCTGCACACTTTGTCAGTACGTGACTCTCTGCACATAGTCAGTACGATCTCTCCTACACACTAGTCAGTACGACTCTCAAGCACACTGGTCAGTACGACTCTCCTGCACACTGGTCAGTACGACTCTCCTGCACACTAGTCAGTACGACTCTACCGCACACTGCCAGTACGACTCTCTTGCACACTGGTCAGTACGAATCTCTGCACACTGGTCAGTTTTACGACTCTCCTGCACACTGGTCAGAACGACTCACCTGCACACTAGTCAGTACGACTCTCTTGCACACTAGTCAGTACGACTCTCCTGCACACTGGTCAGTACGACTCTCCTGCACACTGGTCAGTACGACTCTCTTGCACACTGGTCAGTACGACTATATTGCACACTGGTCCAGTACGACTCTCATTGCTCTCTGGTTCAGTACGACTCTCCTGCGCAGGCTGGTTAGTTAGACTCTCCTGCACATAGTCAGTTAGGACTCTCTTGCACACTGTTCAGTACGACTCTTACGCACACTGCCAGTACGACTCTCTTGCACACTGGTCAGTAGAATTCCTGCACAATGGTCAGTACGACTCTCCTGCACACTGGTCAGTACGACCATCACCTTCACACTAGTCAGATACGACTCTCTTGCACACTGGTCCAGTACGGGCTCGGTCCGTGCGCGGCGAGGCTGTGTGAGCTCTCCTGCAGGGCGAGACTGGTCAGTACGACTCTCTTGCACACTGGTCAGTACGACTATATTGCACACTGGTCAGTACGACTCTCATGCACACTGGTCAGTACGACTCTCCTGCACACTGGTTAGTACGACTCTCCTGCACACTAGTCAGTACGACACTTTGCACACTAGTCAGTACGACTTCTCCTGCACACTGGTCAGTACGACTCTCCTGTTCACTGGTCCAGTACGAGTCTGTTTCTTACCGAGATCCTAAGTTATGCTGTCATGGTCTGTCGTGTCGTCATATATTATACAATTATTGTTGCTTTGTAATTTACTGCGATATATCATTGTTAACATATATTATACCTTATAAAAACGATCTGGCACACAATGTTATTTCTTTATTCTTAATGTTTATCCATAACAATACTTAATGTTAATGTTAGGTGAAGTTAACGTGGTATGTGAACATCTTGCAGAATAATAGGCAATTAAAAGTAGTAAACTCGTGGTGAGTAAAACTTGCTAACTTAAAATATTTTCAGTTAGGAAAAACTTTCTTAAAAGATGCAGTGATATATATTAATCAAAAGAAGGATGGGATATAAATTGTTATAAGGATGATCTGGTATGGGTTATAAGGGATGATCTGGTATGAAGATATAAGGGGGCATGATCTGGTATGGGATATGGGAGGATTGATTCTGGTATGGAGATATAAGGATGATCTGGTAAATAATATGTACGGGATATAAGATGATTGGTATGGATATAAGGATGATTGGGTATGAGATTATTAGGATGATCCTTGGTTGGGATGGAGGATGATCTGAACCATACCCCCGGCCGGATTGAACCCGCGGTCATTAGAGTCTCAAAACTCCAGCCCGTCGCGTTAGCCACTAGACCAAGGCTAGCCACATAAGATTCATCCAACTAGGTATATTTCTACACCATGTTGACGGCAGTGAAGGGACTTGAGCTAGAGTTCGTCACGGCCACGCTAGCTGGAGATTCGTCTGTAAAAACTTGCATTTGTGGTCACAGAGGTGCCTGTGCTAACTTTCCTATGGTGTAGAAATATACCTAGTTGGATGAATCTTATTGTGGCTAGATGTGGTCTAGTGGCTAACGGACGGCTGAGTTTTTGCAGACTCTATGACGCGGGGTTTTCAATCCCGGCCGGGGGTATGGTTTATTTGCAATCGTGTCATTACGATTTCTTGAGTCATAGTAAGGATGATCTGGTATGGGATATAAGGATGATCTGGTATGAGATATAAGGATGATCTGGTATGAGATATAAGGATGATCTGGTATGGGATATAAGGATGATCTGGTATGAGATATAAGGATGATCTGGTATTGGATATAAGGATGATCTGGTATGAGATATAAGGATGATCTGGTATGGGATATAAGGATGATCTGGTATGAGATATAACGGATGATTGGTATGGGATTATAAGGAATGATCTGGTATGGGATTCAAGGATGATCTGGTATGAGATATAAGGATGTTCTGGGTATGTAGATATAAGGATATCTGGTATGGGATATAGGAGATTCTGGTATGGGATATAAGGAAGATCTGGTATGGGATATAAGTGGTCTGGTATGGGATATAAGGATGATTTGTAGGGATATAAGGATGATCTGGTATGGGATATAAGGTGATCTGGTATGGGTTATAAGGATGATCTGGTATGAGATATAAGGGAAGTGGCGATCACATCAAAGTCAGACACAACACATGGAAATTAGAACAACTTAGGCAAACACCTGAGCTGACCAACACCAATTCCGCACAAACCTTACTTTTGTCAGAATAATTTAATCTGGTCATTTACATTGTGGCCAAAAAATTAAGAACAAGCAGTTCATTAACTATTCCTTGTGTGCAAATTACATTAACCTGAAAATTTCAACTATCTTCAAACTGAATCTTTACAACTCATCATCAAGCATCTCTTACCCAACTCACTATTAAACCATTCATAATCCTAACTCAGTATAAACCATCCACACCACAATCCCCATCAAATATCCATGTACCTTAACTCATCAGCCATCCATCGCCACGGCCTCACCATCAAACCATCCATCACCTCCAGCTCACAATCAACCATACAGCGACCATACTCTAAATATCCATTCTATCACAATGCCCATCATCCATGTATAGCAAAAATTGCCATCAACATCCATCACCACAACTCACTATCAACCATCCATAACCACCAATCACTATCACCAATCCATAGCCACACCACAAACTTACCCATTCAAGTCGACACACTGTTAAAACTATCCATCACAGAACTCGCTATCATAGATATCGCGCCCAACATTCCCCACCACAACTCACTACCAACTATCCCACATTATATCCAACAGGACTCTCATATGTCTATAATAGCAGGGAGAAAAACATTTAGTGTTTTATGTGGATGTCAATGAATGTTGTATTCGCAAGATCAATGTGTTTGTTTCTAATCAACATTTTGTTCATTGAAAATTTTTCTGAGCACTTCAAGGGCTTTTTCCCCAGGAATTGTTCTGTTTCAGATTACATTGTTGGTGATATAAAGTCAAGAAATTTTCCAACCAGCTTGCAATTTCTAAACATGTGGTTGCTATATAAGGTCCCTCATCAACCTACTTTGAGGATGCCCATATGCTTTGATGACAGCATGACAGTTGCAGGCAATTACATAAGTGGAGAGTCTTCTTTACCTCAACTCTCGAGGACTGAAGAACGGTATTGCAATGAAGTATACCTCGGTTAATAATAATTAATTTACCTCCTAAACAGTAAATTAAATGATTAGCGTTCATATTTAAAAATAAACTTAAAATGTGAAACATCATATGTTATGAGAATATTAATCTCGATAAGCTCTGCTTCCCCAAATTCTAAAACGTGTTTTTTTTTTTTTATGAGAAATCGGAAATTGCGACCACTGTACAGCCTCAGAGTTATCTTTGAGTTACCAGACCTTGCCACGTGGAGGCCATGGTTCGTCTTTAAGGTCCACCCACCCACATACTGTTGTTCTTGAGCTTTCCAGGTGGTGTGTCCAGGAGTCCATCTTGTCCGCCTAGAAATACTCCCTTCCCACTTCCCCAAGGTCAGTCTCAAAACCAGTGTCCCTCGTCAATCCCATTAATAACCTTCTACCTCATACTGCACCTCAAAAACCCTAACACAACCTCTTTAAAAATCAATACCATTAACCATATACTTCCACACATTTATTCATACACAACACCAAACTTAACAAACCCTAACTCCAACCTTAACATACATCCTACTACTCCATATGAACTTTCATCTCCTCTTAATAAACTATTAACTTACTCTCATACTTATTATTCAACCTTCTTTTATTTTAACCCCCAAAATAAAAAAAATAAAAAAAACAAAACCCCCTCAATTTTATTTTCCCCCCCTTTTCCTTTTTTTTTTTTCTCCTTCCCCCCTTTTTTTAATTCCTTTTCCAGCTTGTGGTTGTGAGGGCTGGGGGGGGGGGGGGGGGGGGCGGGGGCCGGCCGGTGTTGGGCGGCGCCCGGGACACACAGTAAAACTGCGTACTGTAATTACACATCAAGACAGCCTAGATCGTAAGTCAGCCAGACGCAGCCAAGCTACGGCTCCAGTTCGCCACCAAGGCCGGCCCTTAGTGAAATTTTGGGAGTTCTATTTTTTTTATACAAAATTCATTACTTTTATTGTGGTACACACTAAACTCACAGGTCCTCCTTTCACTCTCACAGTCCACAACTACACTCTCACCATGTCCAGACTTCACTCTCAAAGTTCATCTACACTATCACCAGGTCCACATTACACTCTCACCAGGTCCACACTACACTCTCACCAGGTCCAGACTACTCACCAGGTCCAAATTACACTCTCACCAGGTCCACACTACACTCTCACCAG
Organism: Cherax quadricarinatus; assembly: GCF_026875155.1. NCBI lineage: Eukaryota > Metazoa > Arthropoda > Malacostraca > Decapoda > Parastacidae > Cherax > Cherax quadricarinatus. The sequence goes on from NC_069498.1 coordinate 2,763,032, forward strand.
GTCCACACTACACTCTCACCAGGTCCGCACTACACACTCACCAGGTCCACACTATACACTCACCAGGTCCACACTACACTCTCACCAGGTCCGCACTACACACTCACCAGGTCCACACATATACCATTCACCGGTCCACACTACACTCCTCACCAGGTCCACACTACACTTCACCAGGGTCCACACTACTCTCTCACAGGTCCACACTACACTCTCACCAGGTCCACACTACACTCTCACCAGTGTCCGCAACTATACACCACGGCCACACTATACACTCACCAGTCCACACTACACTCTCACCAGGTCCACACCCACTCTCTTCATACCTTTCTGCTGTTTTTAACTAGCTAATTCCCTTTTGCTCTGATTAAATAAACAAAACTTAAAATGGATTTATAACAAAAAATCTGTAAGTTGATGAGATCTCGACTCCCCCCCATTTACAATTAGCGATCCTCTCTATCTTTGCAGGAATATCTCAACCAAATTACAGTTAGGTGGAAAATAATACACAGAAGACTAAGTTTAGTTATTAATCCCCGTGACGGAGGATGGCGACAAAGATAACATGCCCGGAACATGTTCTGCATACATCAAAATTAAAAATTAAGCAAATCATGATCTTTAATATTCTTTGAGGATAGCGTGGACCATAGTGTTGGTATTGTAACCTTACCTCAAACAACTCTCCAAGCGAAGAATAGTAGTAGAAATGAAGTTAAAAATTTTCATGTATCCTCTGATACGATGATAAAATGATAAGCCTTTGGATATATAAAAAAATATCTAAAGTTTTAGATGTTATGTAGATGAATGGTTCAGGAAACGACATGTGATAAATTAGACACATGTGCAATCTTGGGTATCTTTCTGAGGAATTCTCGCGACACAGTGGCTTCATCAGTAATCCAGTCCCTCAACCTTGGTCGATGTGGTCAGTCCATCAATCTTGAATAGAATACGCTATGAGCGAAAGTGCTTATATTACTGTAGGCAGGAGAGGTGCAGCAGTCTTAGGTGGAGTCACTTTGTCCAATGTGGAAGTAGGTCCATGCCCAAGTGTTAGGGACAAGAATTTTCTCCAATATTAAGATCTCAGAGTTGCAGTATTCGACAGGAATGTGATGGTTCAGAGAACCGTGACGCATTTCTATATATAAACGACCTGCTTCCAACACAATTCCTCACGAAGCTGTTTAATCAGCGTAAATTTATTCTCGTTTTATTTACATGTTCATTAACTATCCATTACTATAATCACTTTATTCCAAAATCTTCAACTTATTTCAACCACCCATCTTACGAAATCATCTTCAACAAACCCATCTCCACAACTCATTCCTTGAACCACCCATCTGCCACAAACTATCAACAACCACCTATCTTAACAATAGTCTTCAATCACCCATCTCAACAACTCATCTTCAACACCTATTTAACAACTCATCTTGAACCACCCTCACACAACTCATCGACCACCATCTCCAAAACTCATCTGAACCACCCATCACCAAAAAATCATCTGAACCACCCATCACCACAACCTCATCTAGAACCACCCATCACCACAACTCATCTTGACCCACCCATCTCCATCAAACTCATCTTCAAACATCTCTTACACATTCACTACAAACATACTATTACCTCAACCTTTTGTCGGCCTCAATCATCCCAACTCACATCAATAACAACAACTCGCCATCAGCCATCAAAACTACAACCCGACCATCAATAAACCACAATCACCATCAACCATCCATATCCGCAACTTACCATCAACTCATTATAAAGCATCCATCACCACAACTCACCATCAATCATCCATCAAAACTCACCCCAACATTCACCACCACAACTCACTACCAACATTCACATTATGTGAAGCACGACTCACGTGTGTCTATACAGGTGTGAACAACATTTAGCGTTTTATGTGAATGTTCAATGTGTTTTGATTCCCAGATCAAAGTGTTCAGTTACATGTTTGTTTGTGATCAACATGTTCATTCAGTTGTGTCAGAGGGCATGTCAACGTGTTCAGTACGTGTTCTGTACAACATCGACATTGTATGTGAATTTAAAGGCAAGGAAATTTTCCAACCTATAATGAATTTGTTAGTTTCTGGCTTGCGAAAATCTTCTCTTGAAATTCTAGTAACTGCTGGCTTAACACATACAGTGTTAAACCAGTGTTAAGACCATTGTTAAGCAGTGTTAAACCAGTGTTAAAGCCAGTGTTAAGACAGTTTGTTAACAGTGTTAAAGCAGTGTTAAGCCAGGTTAAGACAGTGTTAAACCAGTGTTAAGCCAGTGTATAAAGACAGTGTTAAACCAGTTGTTAAGCCGTGTTTAAGCCAGTGTTAAGACGTGTTAGCACAGTGGACTTTGTAAATGGTCAAAGTTTGGATGAAACGTCGTTCGTGGTAAGCTTGCCTCTCTTAGTGGGAGTTATTGTGTATTGTTCCAGTCACGGGTATGTGAACTTTAGTTATTTTTTCCTACATTTAATCATGGCGTCGTAATTTAATTCTACATGTTACTATTAGGTCCTCATAACTTCCTTGTATGGTTACTCATGGGTCCCTAATAACTTCCTTGTATGGTTACTCATGGGTCCCTCATAACTTCCTTGTATGGTTACTCATGGGTCCCTCATAACTTCCTTATATGGTTACTCATAGGTCCCTCATAACTTCCTTGTATGGTTACTCATGGGTCCCTCATAGCTTCCTTGTATGGTTTATTTTTTTTTGTTTTTTTTTTCACTCATAGGTCCCTCATAACTTTCTTGTATGGTTACTCATGGATCCCTCATAACTTCTTGTATGGTTACTCATGGGTCTGTCATAACTTCCTTGTATGGTTACTCATGGGTCTCTCCTAACTTTCTTGTATGGTTACTCATAGGTCCCTCATAACTTCCTTGTATGGTTACTCATAGGTCCCTCATAACTTCCTTGTATGGTTACTCATAGGTCCCTCATAACTTCCTTGTATGGTTACTCATAGGTCCCTCATAACTTCCTTGTATGGTTACTCATAGGTCCCTTCTAACTTCCTTATATGGTTACTCATAGGTCCCTCTAACTTCTATATTGTTACTTATAAGGTCCTCATAAACTTCCTTATATGGTACTCATAAGTCCTCATAAAACTTCCTTTTTGTTACTCATAGGTCCCTCATAAACTTCCATATATGATTACTCATAGGTCCCTCAATAATTCCTTTATATTGTTTACTCATAGGTCCCTATAACTTCTTATAAGGTTACTTTCATAGGTACATCATACTTCCTTATATTGTTACTCATAGGTCCCTCTTAACTTCCTTTATGGTTACTATAGGTCCCTCAATAAATTCCTTAGATTGTAACTCATAGGTCCTCATATCTTCCTTAAGGTTACTTCATAGGTCCCTCATCATTCCGTATATGGTTATCTCATAGGTCCCTCATAATGCCTTTATGGTTACTCATAGGTCCCTCATAACTTCCTATTATTGTTATTCATAGGTCAATATACTTCTTGTATTGTTACTCATAGGTCCCTCATAACTTCCTTATATGGTTACTCATAGGTCCCTCATAACTTCCTTATATTGTTACTCATAGGTCCCTCATAACTTCCTTATATGGTTACTCATAGGTACCTCATAACTTCCTTATATTGTTACTCATAGGTCCCTCATAACTTCCTTATATGGTTACTCATAGGTCCCTCATAACTTCCTTATATTGTTACTCATAGGTCCCTCATAACTTCCTTATATGGTTACTCATAGGTCCTCAATCATTTCTATATGGTTACTCAAGGTCCCTCATACTCCTTATATGGTTACTCATGGGTCCTCATAACTTCCTTATATTTTATTATGGGTCCTCATAACTCCGTCTTGTATTGTTACTCATAGGATCCCACATAACTTCATTATATGGTTACTCAGACGGTCCTCATTAACTCCTTATAAGTGTTACTCATGATCCCTATAACTTCCTTATATATGGTTACTCATAGGTCCCTCATAACTTCCTTATATGGTTACTCATAGGTCCCTCATAACTTCCTATATGGTTACTCATGGGTCCCTCATAACTTCCTACATGGTTACTCATGGATCCCTCATAACTTCCTTGTGTGGTTACTCATAGGTCCCTCATAGCTCCCTTGTATGGTTAACTCATAGTGTACCCCCATCATAGCTTCCTATATGGTTATCTCATAGGTCCTCATAAACTTCCTTGTATGGTACTCATTGGTCCCTCATAACTTCCTTGTGTGTTACACTCGACCCCCCCACCCCACCCTTCCTTGTGTGGTTACTCATAGGTCCCTCATAACTTCCTTGTATGGTTACTCATTGGTCCCTCATAACTTTATTTTATGGTTACTCATAGGTCCCTCATAACTTCCTTTTATGGTTACTCATAGATCCCTCATAACTTCCTTGTGTGGTTACTCATAGGTCCCTCATAATTTCCTTGTATGGTTACTCATTGATCCCTCATAACTTACTTGTGTTTACTCATAAGTCCCTCATAACTTCCTTATATGGTTACTCATAGGTCCCTCATAACTTCCTTGTATGGTTACTCATTGGTCCCTCATAACTTTCTTGTGTTTTTACTCATAAGTCCTTCATGTCTTCATTATATGGTTACTCATAGGTCCCTCATAACTTTATTTTATGGTTACTCATAGGTCCCTCATAACTTCCTTATATGGTTACTCATAAGTCCTTCATAACTTCCTTATATGGTTACTCATAGGTCCCTCATAACTTCCTTATATGGTTACTCATAAGTTCTTCACATATTTCTTGCAACATGGAATGCAAGAAATATGTTGTGTTGTTATTATGTTCAGTTTAAACCTACATTTCGTTCATTTTTTAACAGCTTTCCCTCAGCGAGTAGCTAAAAAAAATATCTTGGATGAGTTTCATAGTGTTAATTTAGGTCTGCTATACAAAATCTACTCAAGCTGTGGTCACCTTGTATTTGTTTTCTAAGACATAACGTGACCTTACAAGGGAAAGGATTCTAGCCTGGAAGGAAACACCAGAAAAAATGACAATGACTTAAACACAAAGAAGAGCACAGTATGTGAACACTGTCTTAAATGAACATTGTTACAGAAAGAATTAAACAAGCAATTTATTAACTCTCCATCACCATATTATCCATCAACCAGCTAAATTTCAACTAATCAACCATCCCTCACGTATAACTCAACTACAATATGCAACACCACAACACATTATGAACTATTATAACATCTTACCATCACCCATCAGTATTTTCAACTCCCATCCGATATCACCGACCACAACTCACAATTAACATTAAATCACTTCAATTTAACCCCCCCCACCCCCCCCCCCCCCCCCCCCCCTCTTCACAAAACTATCAATCATCCTTACTAAAAGTCCTTCCTCCATACACATTACACTAACTTTAAACCATTCATTTCGGTTCATCCACAATCATCACGTATCTGTCCATCGGTGCGTCACCTTAGACGTTGTCAACCGTCGACATGTTTTCCGTAGCATTCACGGCTTATATTGCCGGTGTGAAGAAGAATGTTTTGTGATTTGGAGGATATATTCAGCTTTACGTCTGTTACATGCTTGTTTTTGAGAGAAGTTATCATTGTCCATGAGCTTCTCTGAGCTCCGTTGATCAATTTAAATGCCATTGTAAATAAGAAAAAATATATTAGTGCTTGTTTTTATTTGTGTTAACTGTTTTGCGAGAGCTCGTGGTTAATCTTTTGTTGATCGGAAAGATTATTATGAATGTGTTGATGAATAGAAGGAAATCAGATTCGAAAGAAGGAAGAGATCAAGATCTCTTCACCGCGGCGGAGGACACCTTCTCAAAAAGTTACTGTAGTAGATTGTGGAGGACGATCTCTTGCTGTTCTCACTCTCATCAGGTCAGATTACACCTCGTGTTCATTCCTTTTTGCTGTTTTTTTAATCACAACTCTCGAGAGTGGGAAGTAAAGGTAGCTAGAAATAAAGTTATGTCATTCTAATAACTGGCTAAACAGTAAAGAAAATCAGTCTCAAACATCTCAGCTAATACGATTCCAATATTTATACTCGTTCATTATGTAAAAAAATTTCTTAAAATGTTTAGTATGTTTTAATAAACGATAAACCGGGTCGAGCCCAAAACACTACCTTTTAGTCATGTATCGCAGTACCACTGGTAACTTGGTTACCAGACCTTGGGCCAGTGGAGGCCAGTGGTTCGTCTTTAAGGTTACCCCATCCACTTACTGTGTTCCTTTTGATGCTGTCCTCGGGTTCATGTGTCCAGGAGTCCATCTGTGTCCCATCAGATGTTCTCCCTCCCTACTTTCCAGGGTATCTGCCTCAGCAAACCAGTTCTTTCTTCTTTCCAGGTTTCATTGTCAGGAGTCCATCTGTCCGCCTCAGATATTCCCCTTCCCCAAACTTCCCTCCAAGGTTTGCCTCACGCACCAGTATCTTCTTCTTTCACAGGTTTCCATGGTCCAGGAGTTCAATCTGTGCCCCTCAGATATTCTCCCCTTCCCCACTTTACCCAGGTTTGCCTCAGCAACCAGTATCTTCTTGTTTAACAGGTCCATGTGTCCAGGAGTCAATCTGTGCCCTCAGATATTCTCCCTTCCGCACTTTCAGGGTCTGCCTATGCAACCAGTATCTTCTTTCCCAGTCATGTGTCCAGGAGTCCATCTGTCCGCCTCAGATATTCCCCCTTCCCCACTTCCTCTAGGTTTTCTTGCTGTTCCCAGGTTCATGTGTCCCAGGAATCCATCCGTGGGCCCCGGATGTTATCCCTTCCTCTCTTCCTTAGGTTATTTTCGTTCTCAGCCTGCCACAGGTTATGTATCCCGATGTCAGCTCAGCTCTCACACCTCCGTGATCTAGCCATATGAGAACGAGGCATTGTTTTAGCTGGTCTACGATAGATGACTGTCCAGGTGAGTGGAATTACAGGAGGGGACACGCAGAAAACTGCGTTCCTGTAATTACATCACCAAGGCAGCCTTGACGTAAGTCAGCTAGACGCAGCCAAGCTACTGTCCAGTTCGGCCACCAAGGCTGGCCACTCCAATGAAAACTTTGGGTGTGCTATTTAATAATATAAAATTTTTTACATTAAATGTAAGATTTTTTTACTAATTAGCAATTTAAGTTGTTTGTTGAATGTTTTTGTGTATGTTTAAAGTGCTCGTTTGTTAGTGTGTTTGTCCACCTCCACGCGAATTGTAACAAGTGCTTGCTTATTATTTTCATTTGGTTATTTTATTCCTATATATGTGCAAGACGCGCAGTGGGTTACAAGCGCGCCGCGCCACAATGCCCAAATATATCATTTCGTCTGATGTTTTAGGTTATCTGGAGTAATTTACACATATGTTACTATGCTTGATCATTTGTGTAACTATTATGTATATTTGTACTAAATAAACTTACAACATTCTTATTTTCACGTCATTTGTACTTTGTGCAAACCAGCAGCTGCTTGGTCACCATCATTCATACACACACAAAACAACGCACGGCGCACACAATACACACCATAACACACACACACACGCACACAACAAACACACACACAACACACACACACCACACACACACACACACACACTTATACAACTCACACACTCACACATATATACACAACAACAACACACACACAACACACACACACACACACTCATTACACACACACATACACAAACACTCATACACACACACACAAACATATATCACACACACACACACACACACACCACATATCACACCAACATACACACACAATACACAAACTCTACACACACACACACACACACACACACATACACACACAACACATTACACACATACTCACACACACACAATATAACACCACACACCACACACACACACACCACACACACACACACACAACCACACACACACACCTCACACACACACATTCATATATTGCGTTCTCCTCATGGTGGGTAAAATATTGTTTGTTTCTCAAGTACATTGGAAAAGTTGGAGGGCAGAAAATGAGACTTGCTCATTGTTCGAGAAATCAGGAACTTTATATAATTTCATATATTCTGAGGGAGAATTATTGATTATGCAGTCTATTAGTTATGCTGTTCATGGTCTGTCGTGTCTCATATATATTATACAATTGATTGTGTTTGTAATTTACTGCGATATATCATTGTTAACATATATTATACCTTCATGATCTGGCACACAATGTTATTTCTTTATTCTTATGTTTATACCATATACAATTACTTAATGTTAATGTTTAGGTGAAGTTAACGTGGTATGGTACATCGTGACAGATCATAACAATTAACAGTTGTAAACTTCTGGTTTGTGACGTAACTGCCTAACTTACAAATATATTTTCAGTTAGGAAAACTTTCTTAAAGATGCAGTGATATAATATTAATCAAAGAAGGATGTGGATATAATGATATAAGGATGATCTGGTAATGGGGATCATAAGGATGATCTGGTTGAGATATAAGGATGATATGGTAATGGGATATGAGGATGATCTGGTATGAGATATAGATGATCTGGTATGGATTATAAGGATGATCTGGTCTGAGATATAAGGATGATCTGGTATGAGATATATGGATGTCTGGTATGGGTTATAAGATGATCTGGTATGAGATATAAGGATGATCTGGTATGGGATATAAGGAAGATCCTTAACCACACCTCACTATCATCCATCCATAGCCACAACCAAACTTACCATCAACTCGAAACACTGTAAACTATCCATCACCAGAACTCGCTTTCATAGATCGCCCCAACATTTCCCCAACACAACTCGACTACCAAACTATCCACATTATATCTCAACAAGAATCCACATATGGCTATAATAGGATTGAGAAACATCTAGTGTTTTATGTGGATGTTCAATGAATGTTGTATTCCAAGATCAAAGTGTTCTGTTTCTAATCAACAATGTTCATTAAATTCTGAGCCACATCAAAACGTGATCAGTAAGTGATTCTGTTTTCAGATCTAAAATTGTATGTGAATATAAAAGTCAAGAAAATTTTCCAAACAGCTTTGAATTTCTAACATGTGGTTGCTAATAAGTCCCTCATAACCTACTATGAGGATGCCCATAGGATATGCCTGACAGGCATGACAGATGCAGGCAATTACATAAGTGAGAGTTCTTCTTTACCTCAACTTCGTGAATGAAGAAAAAGTATTGATATTGAAAGTTATACTCGGTTAATAATAATTAATACCTCCTAAACAGTAAATTAAATGATTAGCGTTCTATTTAAAAAATAAAACTAAAAAGTGTGAAACATCATTCTGTTATTGAAAATATTTAATTCTCGATAAGCTCTGAATTCCCAAAATTTATAGTGTTTTTTTTTTTTATGAGAATCGAAATTGCGACCACTGGTCAGCCTCAGCAGTAGCTTTGAGATTTACCAGACCTTGCCACGTGGAGGCCAGTGGTTCGTCTTTAAGGTCCACCACCCACTTACTGTGTTCTTGGATGCTTTCCCAGGTTCATGTGTCACAGGAGTCCATCTGTCCGCCTCAGATATTCTCCCTTCCCACTTCCCCAGGGTATTCGTCGCATTTCCCAGGTTCATGTGTCCAGGAATCCATCCGTGGGCCCCGGATGACTCCCTTCCTCACTTCCCTTAGGATATCTTACAGTCTCATGCCTTCCCCAGGTTATGTTTCCCGAAGTCAGCTCAGCCACCCTCCGTGATCTAGCCAGATGAGAACGTGGCGTTGTTTAGCTGGTCTACGGGGGGATTAGAGACAGTCCAGGTGGTGGAAATACAGGAGGGGACACCAGTAAACTGCGTTACTGTAATGTACACCACCAGAGCAGCCTAGTTCGTATTCAGCAGACGCAGCCGAAGCTACCGTCCAGTTCGTGCCACCAAGGCTGGCACTTAGTGAAATTTTGGGAGTTTCTATGTTATTTTTATACAATTCATTACATTATTGTTACTTAATCGCAGTTTGAAATTTTTTGATATTTGAAGACATTCTTTGAAAGGGTGAAAAGTGATAGTTTTAGGGCACTTTTGGTTTAAAGTAAAGAAGACACTCATGAATTATCTTATGGAAGATAAAGTGTAATAAGATGTTAAAAAAAAACTGGGAAGTTTTTCTCGTTTGTAAAACATTTTCTCTTCTTGTACTTCCTTCATTGTTTATAAGGAAGTTACTAGTGTGCTCTTACATGGTCAGTACGATTCTCCTGTACACTAGTCAGTACGACTCTCCTTCGCACTAGTCAGTACGACTTTCCTGTGCACTAGTCAGTATGACTCTCCTGCACACTAGTCAGTACGACTCTCCTGCACACTTAGTCAGTACGACTCTTTCCTACTTCACTAGTCTATGTACGACTCTCAAGCCACACTGGTCGTACTGACTCTCCTGCACACGGTCAGTTTCACGACTCTCCTGGCACACCTGGTTGCAGTACGACTCTACCGCACACTGCCAGTACGACTCTCTTGCACACTGGTCCAGTACGAATCTCCTGACCTGGTCAGTACGGCTCTCCTGCACACTGGTCAGTACGACTCACCTGCACACTAGTCAGTACGACTCTCTTGCACACTAGTCAGTACGACTCTCCTGCACACTGGTCAGTACGACTCTCCTGCACACTGGTCAGTACGACTCTCCTGCACACTGGTCAGTACAGCTCTCCTGCCACAACTGGTCAGTACGGACTCTCCTGCACACTGGTCAGTACGACTCTCTTGCACACTGGTCAGTACGACTATATTGCACACTGGTCAGTACGACTCTCATGCACACTGGTCAGTACGACTCTCCTGCACACTGGTTAGTACGACTCTCCTGCACACTAGTCAGTACGACTCTCTTGCACACTAGTCAGTACGACTCTCCTGCACACTGGTCAGTACGACTCTCCTGTACACTGGTCAGTACGACTCTGTCTTACCGAGATCCTAAGTTATGCTGTCATGGTCTGTCGTGTCGTCATATATTATACAATTATTGTTGCTTTGTAATTTACTGCGATATATCATTGTTAACATATATTATACCTTTATGATCTGGCACACAATGTTATTTCTTTATTCTTAATGTTTATACCATAACAAATACTTAATGTTAATGTTTAGGTGAAGTTAACGTGGTATGTGAATCATCTTGCAGATATACATTAAAAGTAGTAACTTCTGTTTGTGAGTAACTGCTAACTTAAAATTTTTCAGTTAGGGAAAACTTTCTTAAAAGATGCAGTGAGTATTATATAATCCAAAAGAAGGATGGGATATAATGATATAAGGATGATTCTGGTATGGGATATAAGGATGAATCTGGTATGGATATAAGGGGATGATTGGTATGGGAGATGAAGGATTGATTCTGGTATGAGATATAAGGATGAAAAGGTGTGAAAAAGTGACTAGTTTTAGGCACTTTTGGTTAAAGTAAAGAAGACACTCATGAATTATCTTATGGAAGATAAAGTTTAACTACAGACTGTTAAAAAAACTGGGAAGTTTTTCTCGTTTCTAACATTTTCACTTCTGTAACTTCATGTTTATAAGTGAAGTTACTAGTGTGCTTCTGTACACTGGTCAGTACGACTCTCCTGTACACTAGTCAGTACGACTCTCCTTCGCACTAGTCAGTAGACTTTCTGTGCACTAGTCAGTATTGACTTCCTGCACACTTTGTCAGTACGTGACTCTCTGCACATAGTCAGTACGATCTCTCCTACACACTAGTCAGTACGACTCTCAAGCACACTGGTCAGTACGACTCTCCTGCACACTGGTCAGTACGACTCTCCTGCACACTAGTCAGTACGACTCTACCGCACACTGCCAGTACGACTCTCCTGCACACTGGTCAGTACGACTCTCCTGCACACTGGTCAGTACGACTCTCCTGCACACTGGTCAGTACGACTCACCTGCACACTAGTCAGTACGACTCTCTTGCACACTAGTCAGTACGACTCTCCTGCACACTGGTCAGTACGACTCTCCTGCACACTGGTCAGTACGACTCTCTTGCACACTGGTCAGTACGACTATATTGCACACTGGTCCAGTACGACTCTCATTGCTCTCTGGTTCAGTACGACTCTCCTGCGCAGGCTGGTTAGTTAGACTCTCCTGCACATAGTCAGTTAGGACTCTCTTGCACACTGTTCAGTACGACTCTTACGCACACTGCCAGTACGACTCTCTTGCACACTGGTCAGTAGAATTCCTGCACAATGGTCAGTACGACTCTCCTGCACACTGGTCAGTACGACCATCACCTTCACACTAGTCAGATACGACTCTCTTGCACACTGGTCCAGTACGGGCTCGGTCCGTGCGCGGCGAGGCTGTGTGAGCTCTCCTGCAGGGCGAGACTGGTCAGTACGACTCTCTTGCACACTGGTCAGTACGACTATATTGCACACTGGTCAGTACGACTCTCATGCACACTGGTCAGTACGACTCTCCTGCACACTGGTTAGTACGACTCTCCTGCACACTAGTCAGTACGACACTTTGCACACTAGTCAGTACGACTTCTCCTGCACACTGGTCAGTACGACTCTCCTGTTCACTGGTCCAGTACGAGTCTGTCTTTCCGAGATCCTAAGTTATGCTGTCATGGTCTGTCGTGTCGTCATATATTATACAATTATTGTTGCTTTGTAATTTACTGCGATATATCATTGTTAACATATATTTACCTTATAAAAACGATCTGGCACACAATGTTATTTCTTTATTCTTAATGTTTATCCATAACAATACTTAATGTTAATGTTAGGTGAAGTTAACGTGGTATGTGAACATCTTGCAGAATAATAGGCAATTAAAAGTAGTAAACTCGTGGTGAGTAAAACTTGCTAACTTAAAATATTTTCAGTTAGGAAAAACTTTCTTAAAAGATGCAGTGATATATATTAATCAAAAGAAGGATGGGATATAAATTGTTATAAGGATGATCTGGTATGGGTTATAAGGGATGATCTGGTATGAAGATATAAGGGGGCATGATCTGGTATGGGATATGGGAGGATTGATTCTGGTATGGAGATATAAGGATGATCTGGTAAATAATATGTACGGGATATAAGATGATTGGTATGGATATAAGGATGATTGGGTATGAGATTATTAGGATGATCCTTGGTTGGGATGGAGGATGATCTGAACCATACCCCCGGCCGGATTGAACCCGCGGTCATTAGAGTCTCAAAACTCCAGCCCGTCGCGTTAGCCACTAGACCAAGGCTAGCCACATAAGATTATCCAACTAGGTATATTTTACACCATGTTGACGGCAGTGAAGGGACTTGAGCTAGAGTTCGTCACGGCCACGCTAGCTGGAGATTCGTCTGTAAAAACTTGCATTTGTGGTCACAGAGGTGCCTGTGCTAACTTTCCTATGGTGTAGAAATATACCTAGTTGGATGAATCTTATTGTGGCTAGATGTGGTCTAGTGGCTAACGGACGGCTGAGTTTTTGCAGACTCTATGACGCGGGGTTTTCAATCCGGCCGTGGGTATGGTTTATTTGCAATCGTGTCATTACGATTTCTTGAGTCATAGTAAGGATGATCTGGTATGGGATATAAGGATGATCTGGTATGAGATATAAGGATGATCTGGTATGAGATATAAGGATGATCTGGTATGGGATATAAGGATGATCTGGTATGAGATATAAGGATGATCTGGTATGGGATATAAGGATGATCTGGTATGAGATATAAGGATGATCTGGTATGGGATATAAGGATGATCTGGTATGAGATATAACGGATGATTGGTATGGGATTATAAGGAATGATCTGGTATGGGATTCAAGGATGATCTGGTATGAGATATAAGGATGTTCTGGGTATGTAGATATAAGGATATCTGGTATGGGATATAGGAGATTCTGGTATGGGATATAAGGAAGATCTGGTATGGGATATAAGTGGTCTGGTATGGGATATAAGGATGATTTGTAGGGATATAAGGATGATCTGGTATGGGATATAAGGTGATCTGGTATGGGTTATAAGGATGATCTGGTATGAGATATAAGGGAAGTGGCGATCACATCAAAGTCAGACACAACACATGGAAATTAGAACAACTTAGGCAAACACCTGAGCTGACCAACACCAATTCCGCACAAACCTTACTTTTGTCAGAATAATTTAATCTGGTCATTTACATTGTGGCCAAAAAATTAAGAACAAGCAGTTCATTAACTATTCCTTGTGTGCAAATTACATTAACCTGAAAATTTCAACTATCTTCAAACTGAATCTTTACAACTCATCATCAAGCATCTCTTACCCAACTCACTATTAAACCATTCATAATCCTAACTCAGTATAAACCATCCACACCACAATCCCCATCAAATATCCATGTACCTTAACTCATCAGCCATCCATCGCCACGGCCTCACCATCAAACCATCCATCACCTCCAGCTCACAATCAACCATACAGCGACCATACTCTAAATATCCATTCTATCACAATGCCCATCATCCATGTATAGCAAAAATTGCCATCAACATCCATCACCACAACTCACTATCAACCATCCATAACCACCAATCACTATCACCAATCCATAGCCACACCACAAACTTACCCATTCAAGTCGACACACTGTTAAAACTATCCATCACAGAACTCGCTATCATAGATATCGCGCCCAACATTCCCCACCACAACTCACTACCAACTATCCCACATTATATCCAACAGGACTCTCATATGTCTATAATAGCAGGGAGAAAAACATTTAGTGTTTTATGTGGATGTCAATGAATGTTGTATTCGCAAGATCAATGTGTTTGTTTCTAATCAACATTTTGTTCATTGAAAATTTTTCTGAGCACTTCAAGGGCTTTTTCCCCAGGAATTGTTCTGTTTCAGATTACATTGTTGGTGATATAAAGTCAAGAAATTTTCCAACCAGCTTGCAATTTCTAAACATGTGGTTGCTATATAAGGTCCCTCATCAACCTACTTTGAGGATGCCCATATGCTTTGATGACAGCATGACAGTTGCAGGCAATTACATAAGTGGAGAGTCTTCTTTACCTCAACTCTCGAGGACTGAAGAACGGTATTGCAATGAAGTATACCTCGGTTAATAATAATTAATTTACCTCCTAAACAGTAAATTAAATGATTAGCGTTCATATTTAAAAATAAACTTAAAATGTGAAACATCATATGTTATGAGAATATTAATCTCGATAAGCTCTGCTTCCCCAAATTCTAAAACGTGTTTTTTTTTTTTTATGAGAAATCGGAAATTGCGACCACTGTACAGCCTCAGAGTTATCTTTGAGTTCCCAGACCTTCCCACGTGGGGGCCATGGTTCGTCTTTAAGGTCCCCCCACCCCTACGGTTTTTCTTGAGTTTTCCCCCAGGTTTGTTCCAGGGGTCCATCTGTCCCCCTAAAAATTTCTCCTTCCCACTTCCCAAGGTCGCCTCAAAAACCATTTCCCCTCGTTTTTCCTCCTTTGATCCCCTTTTTCCCCTCAAATTTTCTCCCTTCCCAAAACTTCCCCATTTTCATCCCCATTCAATTGTCCAGGAATCATCCTCCCCCCGGTTGTCTCCCCTTCCTAATTTCCCTTTAGGATTATTTTCATTCCCCCAGAACCCCCAAAAAAAAAAAAAACCCCCCCCCCCCCTTTTTCCCTTTTTAATCCCCTTTTTTGAGGGGGGGGGGGGGGGGGGGGGGGGGGCCCCCAAACAAAACCGTTGAAAACCCCAAAAAACCCCTTTTTTAAAAAGGCCAGCCACCCAAGTACGGTCCATTTCCCCCAAAGGGGCCCCCTTTGAAATTTTTGGAGCATTTTTTAAAACTTACTTTTACAATAAAATTTTAAAAGGTTTTAGAGACAGGGGAATTTCGGATTAACCTTTCCATCCACCAACAAAGGGGGGTTTTTTTTTTTTAAATTTAGAAAAATCCTTTTTCCCCGAGGGGAAAAAGGAAAATTTCAACTTTTTGTTTTTACCCGGTTTTCCCATTTTTAAAAAGGGTTTTTTTTTTAAATTTTTTAAGTGATGTATTTTTAAAAAATTTTGGGGTATGCCCCACTTTTCACCATTTGTCATTTCCCCCCCGGGGGTTAAAATTTAAAATAAAAAAAAAATTAAAAAAATAATATGTATAAAAAAATTTTTAAAAAAATTTTTTTAAAAAAAAAAAACCCCCCCCCCCCCCCCCCCCCCCCCCCCCCCCCCCCCCCCCCGAAAAAAAAAACAAAAAAAAAAAAAAAAAAAAAAAAACAAAAAAAAACAAAAACAACAAAATTAATTATAAAAAATATTATAAATTTAACCCTTTATTTTGGGCCCCCTAGTTGTTAAAATTTTCTTGATGAAAAAAACCCCCCTTCCTAATTAAAATTAAATTTTAAAATTTTAATATTTTGAAGAATTTTTTTCCCTTTTTAAATCCCTTTAAAAACTAAGATATCTTTTCAATCTATAAAAAATTTTAAAAAATTTTTAAAAACCAAAACCCCCATTCAACTTAATCAGCAGTTTAAGTGGTTTTATGAAGTTTTAGTCTACGTGGTTGAATGTTCGTGTATTAACCTGTAGTCAACCTCCACCTAACTATATTAAGTGGTTGAACTGTATGTTTTTATTTCGTTATTAGCTTATGATATGAATACCTGCAGTTACAAAGAGCCGGTTACAATGGTAAACAGTTACTTTGACTTTTTTGTTGTTATCCCTGGGTATTTACGCATGTTTTAAATATGGTATAATATTTTGTGAAACTGTATTTATGTGTATTGTACCTAAATAATCTTTCGTATGCACACCACAATTTTCACAGCATTTGTGCATTTCCACAACCACGGCTGCGGATTCCCATTCATTCATTTAAGTACAGAAGCAACGCACACGCTCTCACAAAACACATACATATGTATAACAACACTGATCGGCTCGTACTCTAATATACTTGTATCCTAATACACGCGCATGCACTAAACAACACAACCCACACTCACCCCCCCCCCCCCCCCCCCCCCCCCCCCCCCCCCCCCCCCCCCCCCCCCCCCCCCACCCCCCCCCCCCCCCCCCCCCCCCCCCCCCCCCCCCCCCCACCACACACATACACACGTGCGCGCGCACGCGCACGCACACACACACGACACACCACACACACCACACATCACACACACCACACACACACACACACACACACACACACACAACACACAACACACACAACACACACACACACACACATGTCAATCTATACCACCCGACATCAATATGTACTCAAATTGTATCCATTTATATAGTGCTGTCACTCATCGCTTGTTAAAATTATTGTCTCTGGATGAAAAAATCACCCTTCCTCAAGTTAGAAAATTCAGGAACTTTATATTTTTCAATTATTTTGGATCGCAGAATGTTGGTTCTTCGCCATTTGAAGCATCACCAATAGCCGAACACTACATGTATACTTTCTTTTGGGAAGACAAAGTGCTATAAATAATTTTTAAATAGTTTAACTAATTTCTTTCTATTCTACATGTCACTTATGTAAACATACTTCTAGACCATCAGAAACATATCCCCCCCAACAACGGACTATAAAATTTTGGGATGAATATAAAACAACTAGACAGGTGGGGATATTCCGATCCTTGACATGGGAAAACTTATATGGTGGTCTTACCCACTGGTCAGTGCGTCTCGACTACTACCATTCTACACAAACTATGACTGTTCATGTTTGTGATGTGTAAATGTTAGCAGAATTATAAAAATTAATGTTGTGTTGTAATGTACTGCGATGTTTAATTGTTAGTATGTATTATAACCCTTTAATGGTGTACCACACAATGTTGTTTCTTCAACATTAATGTTTATGCCATTAAAATAATTAATGGGTTTTAAGGGGTATTTTCGTTGTTAATAAACTGGTAACATAACTATTTTCAGTTGGTTAAATTTTTTAAAGTTGTTTGATTAAAAAATAAATAAAATCTTAGAGAGACTTACGTTGGGAGGGAAATGATGAGAAAAATAACATAAAAAAAGGGAAAACCCGAAGTAAATTTTTTTAGAAAAAAAGCATTTGAGGATTGGCAAGAGTTCTGGAAGAAAGTTGAGGATTAAAAATTCTGGAAGAAAGTTTAGGGATTAAGAGCTGAAGAAAGTGAGGAGTTCAAGGTCGGAAGAAAGTTTAGGATTGAAGAGTTTTGAAGAAAGTTTAGGAGTATAAGAGTCGGGGAAAGCTGAGGGATTAAAGCTGGAAGAAAGTTTAGGAGTATAAGAGTCCGAAGAAAGTGAGGATTTAAGAGTCCGGAAGAAAGTTGAGGATTGGAGAGTTTTGGAAGAAAGTGAGGAGTATAAGAGCTCTGGAAGAAAGTTGGGGGTATTAAGAGTCTGGAAGAAAGTTGAGGAGGTAAAGAGCTCAAAGAAGAAATCTTTAAGGTAATTAAGAGTTCAAGAAAGTTTAGGAGTATTAAGAGCTCGGGGAAAGAAAAGCTGAGGGTAAATTAAGAGCTCCGAAGAAAGCTGAGGAGTATTAAGAGCTCGGAAGAAAGCTGAGGAGTATTAAGAGCTCCGGAAGAAAGCTGAGGAGTATTAAAAGCTCCGGAAGAAAGCTGAGGAGTATTAAGAGCTCCGGAAGAAACTGAGGAGTATTGAGCTCCGGAAAGAAAGCTGAGGAGTATTAAGAGCTCGGAAGAAAGCTGAGGAGTATTAAGAGCTCCGGAAGAAAAACTGAGGAGTATTAAGGCTCCGGAAGAAAGTGAGGAGTATTAAGAGCTCGGGAAAAAAGTGAGGGGGTATTAAGAGCTCCGAAGAAAGCTGAGGAGTATTAAAGAGCTCCGGGAAAAAAGCTGAGGAGTATTAAGAGCTCCGAAGAAAGCTGAGGAGTATTAAGAGCTCCGGAAAAAAAGCTGAGGAGTATTAAGAGCTTCCGGAAAGAAAGCTGAAGGAGTATTAAGAGCTCCGGAAGAAAAGCTGAGGAGTATTAAGAGCTCCGGAAGAAAGCTGAGGAGTATCAAGAGCTCTAGAAGAAAGCTGAGGAGTATTAAGAGCTCCGGAAGAAAGCTGAGGAGTATTAAGAGCTCCAGAAGAAAGCTGAGGAGTATTAAGAGCTCCAGAAGAAAGCTGAGGAGTATTAAGAACTCCATATAAACTTGACGAAATAATAAAATAAGAAGCAAAGACGATGAAGTTTATCTGGTAAACAAAAGTATAATAATTCTTTGTCATTGTTGGAAACATAACAAAACAAGTAACTAAACATGAATGTGGATGTAAGATTTGAAGACAAATTTAACACATAAATCGTTGGGATGCGGTGCGATTCCAGGTTGTTATGACCAGAGAACATAAGAATGGAGGAACACTGCAGAAGGCCTACTGACCCATACAAGGCAGGTCCTTATCAAAATGACCTCTACCCATAGCTACCCAAAAATTTACTCTCGTACCCAATGACAAATCAAACCCAGCCCTCCCACTCATATATTTGTCCAATCTCTTTTTAAACCCTCCCAAAGTCCTAGCTTCTATCACCCCACTGGGAAGATTGTTCCACACATCCACAACTCTATTAGAAAACCAGTACTTACCTATGTCCTTTCTAAATCTAAATTTATCCAACTTTAATCCATTATTTCTGGTTTTTACCTGGTTCGACACCCTCAGTACTTTATTAATATCTCCTTTGTTTATGCACGTCATCCACTTTACACTTCAAACTATATCCCCCTCAATTACGTCTCTCCAGGTGTCGGAGATTTAAGGTTTAAGTCTATCTATACGGGAGTTTTCATACACAGTAAATCATTTTTAGTCATTCTTCTCTGATGTTCTCTAATAAGTCTATATCCATCTGTAGTAAGGGGACCAAAATGAGACAGTATAATCTAATATGAGGACCTCAATAGTGATGTATATGAGCTGTAAAATAACTTTTGAACTTCTGTTACTTTCACTTTTGATATTAATCCTAGTAAATCTGTTAGCCTTGTTGGCACACTAAGACACTGCTGTCTTGGCTTTAGATTTCTTTCTATGCTTACCATGACTCCAAGTCATGATAACATATGTTAGTACTTAATAATGATAATTGTAGTATAGTTGTAATGATATTAGTAGTACTAGTTTAAATGATAGTAGAAAAATGTTTTATTCTTTATCAGTAGTTAAGCTCTTCTTCTATAAAATATTCATTGAATGTTTGTCGGCACAAATGAAGTAAAAAAAATTTATTCAGCTTTTCAGGTCGACTTTATCACCCCAGGATGGTTGGAATATGTAGATCATATTTTTCATTCTTTAGCTGTGTGATATCCTTGTCAATGTGAACAGTAAGATGCTCGTTAGGATGGGGAGAAAACCTTTCCGTATACTAAATTCCCTCATCTCTACAGACAGTTGCAAAGATAGCTAAGAATGTAGGTATCCTTCTCGCAGGACAGCCTGTATACACCCTTCTTCCTTCTTTCTGATGCCCTTACAATATTCCAAACCGTAATGGATAGAAAGAAAAAGTCTGTTTAAAGGTAAACCCAGAAATATTCGAGCTCTGATTACAGTGTAAAAATATCTTATATTGTTCATTATTAATTTATCCTCAGTAACATGAAAGTAGTTTTTAAATAAGGGTTGATATATTAGGCAATACCAGGAGGATCCGCAGCCAGATGTGGGATCGGATGGTGGTGTCTTGTTCTAGCCAGGTCCAAGCCCATAACTAGCAAAGTTTTTCTTTTATCTGTTCTTGCTGTTTTTAAAAATCAGTGTCACAGTTTAGTGAATGTCTTGTGATTGACGTAATCCAGACATCATGTCATCAGAAAAAAAATGTGGAGATTTGGTAAAACTTTGGTTATTTGTTTTGTAAACAGATTTTTGTAAAATGATATATTGTTTAAAAAAAATGACAGTTTCGTTCTTCCTTTCTTATGTTCTTATGTTTCATGGTAATAGGAGTTGGTGAGTGGACAATCAGTTGCCTAGTATGGGTGATAGAGCTAAAACCTTGGGTAATTTAAAATTTGAGGTTGGATAAATACATGAGTGAGAAGAGTTGGGATTTGACGATCGGGCTTGCCCATGAGTAAATAGGATTAACAAAGGTATTGCTTGGGTTGCAGTTATTCTGTTAGTGGGTTGGATTTGTGAAGGGACCTGCTAGTATGGGACCAACAGGCCTATCGCTGTGTTCTCCTTTCTTATGTTCTTACAATCAGTTAGCATCAGGAACATCAACTTTCTTTTTCTTTGGGGCCTAAAACCCTTTTAAACCCCTTTATTAATCCTATTTCCCACAAACCCTTAACCCCCTTTTCTTTCTTTCTCTAATTTCTTAAATTTTTTTCCCTCTTTTTTCCCAAGGAAGTTTTTAATGTGTTTAATTTAGTATTTAGCTAAAATTTTTAAAAATTTGAAATTTTGTAAATCTGTAACTGTTAGCTGTTGGCAAACTGGGGGAAGGCTTCTTGGTTTAGTTTTCTTGCTTATTTTCCAGTCTTATACATATGAGTAATAATTGTAATTAGTCCCTTTAAGTATTAGTGTCTGTTTAATGATATTAAATAAAATTCCTTTTCGAATTGCTTTCTTCTTTAAATATTATAAATTTTAAATGAGTAAAAATTATGCACTTCGGTCGACTTTAAAGACGTTGAAATGAATCGATTTTTCACTAAAGTGGTAATCTTGTCATTGACGTAAGATCCTATTCTGGAAAACTTTCCTACTAATTCCTCATTCTACGAAGTTGCAATAGCTAGAAAGGTATCCTTCCCAGCACATGCTGTAACATTTCCCAAAAAACCCCCCCCAAACCCTGTTACAATCTTCTTACCCATTATCGGGAAATTACACCTTCCTTATATCTCTGGGACATGACTCGTTTACAAGCTTCCCTTGCGGCTGCTTCCTCAACAGTCTTTGTCGGAACTCGATCAAATTCTTACAGTCTAAGCCAATATCAGTATTCTTTCGTGCTTCAAAGCCTCTAGTTTTGAAAACTTAAAATTAGTAACAAATTTATCCAACATGGGAAATGAAATTGGTTATGATGCTTTTTTAACTCATATTTAAAACATCATTCCCTACATGATCAGTCTTTAAAGTGGGGTGATTTGTTTAGGAAAGACTCCCTTTTTTAAAATAGAATTTCATTAGACATCCATATCAGAACTAACTAGTTGAATATTAAAATTTTTAATGTTAAAATTTCCATTTATGATTTAGCTTAACCTCCCACCTGTCCTTATTTTTCACTTCTACTGCTTACAACATTTAATGGGCTTGTACAAATACCTCTGATTACTATTTACCGGATTTAACCCTCGTCAAACCACAAAAAAAGATTTTAAAATAGCAATTCATTCTTTTGTTAGCAATGCCCAATAACTAAAATATATAAGGGAAGCAAACGGAGGTTATCAGCACCCTGGAATTGCGGATGCTAGGGGTGTGCTTTCAATTAATTCTGGGGAACTGGCCCCTTTAATTCCTAATTTATCCCTCAATCAGTTCGTTCGGGGGTTTCTCCCTTAAAGCCTCTTTCTCTGCTTTTTTCTAAATACCTGCGAAAACTTTCGTTAGAACCCACATTAAAAACCCCCCCATTTACATTAAACCCTTTTATTATGCAATGAAGTAAATTCTCAATAACGCTAAATTTTTCCCGGGAAAAGATTGACGCAACTGACCTAAAGCTTTTAGTCCTTAGTGAATATATGAAACGGAAGACTAGGCCTGTTTGGACTAACGGAGTTTTAAAA
>NC_069498.1:2786363-2802940 GCF_026875155.1 Cherax quadricarinatus
TTTTCCAAGATATTTGAAAAAAAAAATACACAAGCGTTTAAAACTCCTACCTTTTCATCCAACAACATACTTAACCGCCATTTGGATTTAGGCCGAAGAAAAGACAATGGTGCTACTATACAAATTTTGACCTTTTATACACAGCCTCGAAAAAAAATAAATATCCCGGGGGCTCTTTGTCGACCTAAAAAAGCTTTGAACAGTTGACCCAACTCTTGCACCTCAAACTGAATCATTCGGCATAAGAGACTTCTCTTGACACCTAAAATCCATCTTAACGACAGACCCAATGGGTCCTCCGTACCAAACCTGTAGCTTGGGAGTCCCCCCAAGGTAGTTCCTAGGCCCACTCCTCTTTCTCTCCTCCAACATGATCTCCCCTGCACCCAACTCTTCAGCAGTTTATTCGCAGATACACTACATATGTCACTCCCTTCAACTCCGTGCTTGAAAACCTCTGAAAACAATGAACTGCTAAAATAATATTTTTGGGATGATGCCAACAAACTCACACTTAATAGAAAAAACTTACTTCTGCTGTTTGGAAACAACCCTCAAAATTTCAACCAACAAACTGTTTAAAAGGTTCCCCAAATTCACACACACGGGGGGCAAATTTTCTAGTTTTTCTCCTTTGACTGTAATCTTTTCCCAGCCCCACACCCATCCATAAACCAAGAAAATTTCCAAATCAGTAAAATCCTTTCCCCCAATTTTTACGCTATTATGTACCACAAAACGACTCTCCTCCCTTTACCACTCTCTAAAATATTTTCCCTTCACCAGGGTATCTGTGCCGGGGGCTCTATCACAGAAAATCACCTTTAGACCCTTAATAATCCAACGAAAAGCTGCTTTTTCGGGTGATAAACCCGCTCCTGTGCTAGACAAAACACACCCCCACTTTTCAAAAACTCAAATTTTTAAATATACAAGACATAACACTCTAATTTTTGTGCCTACACTATACAGAACTTTTTAAACCACTAAAAACCCTCCCCTAAAACTACTCTTCGACATTACAACAAATGCACAGGCACATACAAGGGATAAGGCCCCTTTTCCAACCCTCGAGTAAAACCTCACTATGCAAAACGCTATGCACATAAAAGGCCCAAAACTGAACTTGCCCACCGGAACAATCAAAGGGTCCCCAGACAACTTTTTAATTTTTGGGCTCTGCTAAAAAAATCATCTTATCCCAATATTTAAAAAAATCAACCAAACCTACTGGCTTTTTTTATCACTACCTCCTGGCTTTTAATTTGCCAGTCCATAAAATATTACCACCTGCTCCATTCCTTGTAAATTAGATTTTGTACTAAATATACATAAGATTTATTAAGTCCAAACAAGATTGTAAAACAACTAACCACTATTTTATGTTTAGTTTTAAGTAATAATTACTATGTACTATTATCTTATCTAGTTTTAATTAGTTACAATTTATTAGATTAGTTGCCCGAAATGCCTCGGCATGATAGTGGCTATCTTTGTACTTAGCAAATATCTTTGTACTTAGCAAATATCTTTGTACTTAGCAAATATCTTTGTACTTAGCAAATATCTTTGTACTTAGCAAATATCTTGTACTTAGCTATATCTTGTACTTATGCACATCTCTGTAACTTAGCAATATCGTTGTACTTAGGCAAATAGCTTGGACTTAGCAAATATCTTTGTACTAGCAAATCAAATTCAAAATTACACAATGTAACCTTTACAAAGAAAAACATATTATATTATTATAATTATTATTATTATTTTATTAGTGGTTTGAGTTTGACAAGGACTTGCCAGTATAGGCCAGTAGGCCAGTATCATCTATCCTCCTTTCTTATGTTCTTACGCACTACAAATTTATATGTCCTTTCACGCGGCAGTTGCTTCAGCATATTTCAGTGTCACTGCTCATTCTCTTGAGTCAGTAAGTTTATATTCTTGTTACTCCGCGGCTTATCTAGCACAATATATCATGAACTTACTTGGTTTCTAGTTTATAATGTTCCTTTGATATTGAGTTTTGTATCGAAATAGCAAACTGCATACAGTAGTGAGGAAGAAACCATGGACAGGTGGGTGTAACCCATGCGGAGAATCCTAAACTCCGGGCCAGTGCAAATTTTCCGTGAGTCAGAGCTGAGGAAGAGAGACGTTGAAGAACAGAGCGAAACCGTTGACAACCGTAAATTAAGTTTGCTCTGCAAAGTACAGAATCTTGGAAAACTTAAATAGGCTGAAACACTCTCTTTTAGGAACGTTATTTGCAAATGTAAATTCGAAAGGGAGTGTCCTCTATGGTCGGGCTCTGTTACTTGCTACCTTAAAATAAATTGTCCGATGCCAGATTACATAGCATTGTTTAACAAAAAAGTAACATTCTGTCTTAATTAATTAATCTTTGTATTAATCGCAATTGAAGAGGAAGTTGCACAAATAAACGGCTTCATGTTTTAGTAACCAGGAAAAATTTGTTACGCCCAACATCCGACCTAAACAGTGTTGATGTTTCCTGATGCTAACTGATGTAAAACATAAGAAAGGAGGAACCCTGCAATAGGCCCTGTGGTCCCATACTAGGGCAGGTCCTTTCACAATCCAACCACTAAAGAATAACTGCTACCCAAGCAATAACCTTTTGTTAATCCTATTTACTCATGTGCACGCCCGTTTAAACCACCCTCTCTCACTTCATGTATTCAATCCAACCTAAATTTGAAATTAACCCACGGTTTTTAGCTTCTATCATCCCTACTAGGCCACTGTTCCACTCACCAATTACACCTATTACCATGATACCTAACAACATAAGCAAGAGGAACGAAACGGGTTTTTTTTTTTATACAATATATAAATGGTTTACAAAAATCAATTAACAAAACCAAAATAACCAAAGTTACAAACTCTCCCACATTTTTTTTTTTTCCTATGACAGATGTGCTGGATGACGTCATTCACAAGACATTTCACTAAACTGTGACACTGATTTATTAAAAACAGCAAGATAGTAACGTAAAACTTTGCTGTTATGGGCTGGACCTGGCAAGAGCAAGACAAACCACCAGTCCGATCCCACAGTCCTGGCTGCGGAATCCTCCTGGTATGCTAATATATCACCCTTATTTAAAACTCCTTTCATGATCTGGGATAAATTAAATAAGAACAATATAAGATAATTTTACACTGTATCAGCTCGAATATTTCTCTGGGTTTGCCTTAACGACGTTCTTTCTATCCCTTAATGTTTGGGAATTATTATAAAGGCATCATAGAGCGTATACAGGTTATTGTTAGAAGGGAAATCCTACATTCTAGCTACCTTTGCAACTGTCTGTATAGATGAGGGAATTTAGTATACGGAAAAGGTTTTCTCCCCATCCAACGCATCTTTACGTCACATTGACAAGGATGTCACACAGCTAAAGATGAAAAATATCTCACATATCCAACCTTCCAGTTAATAGTCGACCCTGAAAAGCTGATTAAAAATTTTTTACATCATTGTGCCGACAACATTCATGAATATTTAATGAAGAAAGCTTAGACTACTGAAAGAAATAACATTATTGCTATTACCAGTACTACTAGTAATACTATCATTACAACTAGTACTACTATTATCATTACTACTATACTACTATTATCATTACTACTAGCAACACTAATTCATTATAAATGTACTACATATGTTTATCATGACTTGGGAGTCATGGTAAGCAGAAAATTAAAGCCAAGACAGCAGTGCCTTAGTGGCACATAAGGCAACTGATGAATAGGATTATCTCAAGAAAGTATAAGTAACAGAAGTTCAAAAGTTATTTTACAGCTTTATACATCACTAGTAGGCCTCGTTTTAGATTATGCTGCACAGTTTTTTGGTCTCCTACTACAGGAAAGATATAGACTGTATTGGAGAACCATACGAGAAGAATGACTAAAACGATGACTGCGTAAGGAATCCCGTATGAAGATGGGGCTTAAAAGCCTTAAATCTCCACTCTCTGAGAGACGAAGAATGAGGGTAGATATAATTGAAGTGTATAAGTGGATGACGGGCATAAATAAAGGAGATATTAATAAAGTACTGAGGGCGACGAACCAGGTAAAAACAGAAATAATGGATTAAAGTGGATAAATTTAGATTTAGAAAGGACAATAGTAAGTACTGGTTTTCTAACAGATTGTGGGGTGTGGAACAATCTTACATAGGGTGATCGAGGCTAGGACTTTGGGAGGGATAAAAAGAGATTGGGACAATTATATGATGGTAGGGGCTGGGTTTTGATTTGTGTCCATTGGGTACGAGAGTAAATTTTTGGGTAGCTATGGGTAGAGGTCATTTTGATAACGACTTTGCCTTTGTATGGGCCAGTAGGGCCTCTGCATTGTTTCCTCCATTCTTATGTTCTCTGGTCATAAACACCTGGAATCGCACCGCATCCCAACGATTTATAATTAAATTTGTCTTCAAACTTCATCCACATCATATGGTTTAAGTTACTTGTTTTGTTATGTTTCTAACAATGACAAAGAATTATTATACTTTTTGTTTACCAGATTAAACTTCATTCATCGTCTTACCTTGGTTTCTTTTTTATTATTATCGTCAATTTAATATGATAATTAGCTAACTGTAATTACGACTCCATAGTAATATTTTGTATTGCGAATGTTAATATTAAATAATTGTTGAACTCTCAACTTCTTCCGAGCTCTTGCCATTCCACCAAACATTATTCCAGAGCTCTTAATATTCCTCTCAACTTTCTTCTGGAGTTCTTAATACTCCTCAACTTCTTCTAAGCTCTAGATACTCTCAGCTTTCTCCGAACTCTTAAAACTACCTCAGCTTTCTCGGAGCTCTTAAACACTCCTCACTTTATTCCAAGCTCTTAACACTCCTCAGCTATCTTCCAGAGCTCTTAATACTCCTCAACTTTCTTCCAGAGCTCTTAAAACTCCTCACTTTCTTCCGGAGCTCTTAATACTCCCTCAGCTTTCTTCGCAGAGCTCTTAACCCCCTCAGCTTTCTTCCAGAGCTTCTAATACTCCTCACTTTATTCCAGTGCTCTTAACACTCCCACACTTTCTTCCGAGCTCTTAATACACCCTCACTTTCTTCCGGAGCTCTTAATACACCTCAGCTTTCTTTCCGGAGCTCTTAATTACACCTCACAGCATTCTTCCGGAGCTCTTAATACTCCTCAGCTTTCTTCCGAGCACTCAATTCTCCTCAGCTTTCTTCCGGACTCTTAATACTCCTCAACTTTCTTCCGGAGCTCTTAAACCCTCAGCTTTCTTCGGAAGCTCTCAATACTCCTCACTTTCTTTCCGGACCTCTTATACTCCTCAAGCTTCTTCCGAGCTCTTAATACTCCCTCAACTTTCCTTCCGGAGCTCTTATACTCCGCAGCTTTCTTCCGGAGCTCTTATACTACTCCTCAGCTTTCTTATCGGAGCTCTTAATACTCCTCACTTTCTCCGGAGCTCTTAATACTCACTACATCTTTCTTCTCCGGACTCTTCATACTCCGCAACTTTCTCCGGAGCTCTTAATACGTCCTCAACTTTCTTCCGGAGCTCTTAATACTCCTTTCAGCCTTTCTCCGGAGCACTAATACTCCTACAACTTTCTTCCGAGCTCTTAATACTCCTCAACTTTCTTCCGGACTCTTAATACTCTTCAACGTTCTTCCGGAGCTCTTAATACTCCTCAACTTTCTCCGAGCTCTAATACTCCTCAGCTTCTTCCGGAGCTCTTAATACTCCTCAACTTTTCTTCCGGAGCTCTTAATACTCCTCAACTTTCTTCCCGGGAGTCTCTTAATACTCTCAGCTTTTCTTCGGAAGCTTCATACTCCTCAGCTTCTTCCGGACCTCTTAATACTCCTCAATCTTTCTTCCGAGCTCTTAATACTCCTCAACCCTTATTTCTTCCGAGCTCTAATACTCCTCAGCTTTTCTTTCCGGAGCTCTTAATACTCCTCAGCTTTCTTCGGAGCTCTAATACTCACTCCTCAGCTTTCTTCGGCTCTTAATACTCCTCAACTTTTCTTCCGGAGCTCTAATACTCCTCAACTTTCTTCCGAGCTCTTAATACCCTCAACTTTCTTCGAGCTCTTAATAATCCTCAGCTTTCTTTCGGAGCGCTTAATACTCCTCAGCTTTCTTCCGGAGCACTAATACTCCTCAACTACTTCGGAGCTCTTAATACTCCTCAACTTTCTTCCGGAGCTCTTAATACTCCTCAACTTTCTTCCGGAGCTCTTATAATCCCTCAGCTTTCTTCCGGACTCTTAATACTCCTCAACTTTCCTTCCGGAGCACTTAAATACTCCTCAATTTTCTTCCGGACTCTTTAATACTCCTCCCACTTTTCCTCGGAAGCTCTCAATACTCCTCACTGTCTTTCCGACACCTTAATACTACTCCCAGCTTTCTTCCGGAAGCTCTTAATACTCCTCAACTTTCTCCGGAAGCTCTTAATACTCCTCAGCTTTCTTCCGAGCTTCTTAAAACTCCTCAGCTTTCTTCGAGACTCTTAATACTCCCTCAGCTTTCTCCGACTCTTAATACTCCTCAACTTTCTTCCGGAGCTCCTTAATACTCTCAAACTTTCTCCGGAGCTCTTAATACTCCTCCATCTTTCTTCCGGAGCTCTTAATACTCCTCAGCTTTCTTTCGGAGCTCTTAATATCCTCAGCTTTCTTCGGAGCTCTTAATACTCCTCAACTTTCTTCCGGAGCTCTTATACACCTCAGCTTCTTCGGAGCTCTTAATACTCCTCAACTTTTTCTTACCGAAGCTCTTTAATACTCACCAGCTTCTTCTTCCCGGAGCTCTTAATACTCCGCAGCTTTTCTTCCGAACTCTTGCCAATCCTCAAATGCTTTATTTCTAAAAAAAAAAGGATTTCTGGTTTTCCTTTTTTTTTATGTTATTTTTCTCATCACTTCAGCAACGTAAGTCTCTCTAAGATTATATTTTATTTTATGAATCACACAACTCAGAAAATTAACCAACTGAAAAATAGTTCTGTTTACCAGTTATTACAACGAAAATTTCCCTTAAACATTAAGATTCTTATGGAAATAAACATAATGTTGAAGGAACAACATTGTGTGGTACACATTCAAGGTATAATACATCCTAACATTAAACATCGCAGTACATTACAAATACAGACATTAATTTTATAAATTCTAGCTAACAGTTACACATCACAGAACAGGACATTATAATGTAGAATCTAGTATGTCGGAGACGCACTGACCAGTGGTAAGACCCACCATATTAAGATGTCCCGTCAAGGAACGAATATCCCCAGCTGCTAGTTAATTTTCATCCCATAATGTTATATCCGTGGGGGGGTAATGTTTTATGATGGTCCTAGAGTTGTAGTGAAATGTTGATAATAGAAAGAAATTAATTACACTGTTTAAAATTATTATAGAACTTTGTCTCCAAAAGATAATTCAAGGTAGATTTTCTGCACCTCACTCACATATGGATGTCCTTCAAAAGATGAGAACCAACATACCAGCGTTAGGAAATATAAAACACAAATGCCGTATAATGTGATCTTTATTGACTACGTTTCGCCCACCATGGGCTTTTTTCAAGTCACAAACAGATCTCTGTTCTGTTTGAGACTTGAAAACCCACTGTGTGGAGGGCGAAACGTAGTCAATAAAGATCACATTATACTGCATTTGTGTTTATATTTCCATTGTGGTCGGTATTTTATACCATTTATTTTCCATCTTGCATTAGATTGAAATATATTTTTTAAAGTTCCTGAATTTTCCTAACTTGAGGATGGGTGATTTTTTTTCTACACAACTTCTCGACTATATTTTTTGAAAACACAAACATAATTTTAACAACCGTGAGGGAGACGCAATAATAATGGATACAAATTTGAGTAACATATGTGCGTGGGTATAAGGACATGTGTGTGTGTGTGTGTGTGTAAGTGTGTGTGTGTGTGTGTTGTGTGTGTTGTGTGTGTGAGTGGTGTGTGTGTGAGTGTGTGTGTGTTGTGTGTGTGTGTGTGTTGTGTGTGTGTGTGTGTGTGTGTGTGTGTTAGTGTGTGTGTGCGTGTGTGTGTGTGTTATGTGTGTGTGGTGTCGTGTGTGTGTGTGTGTGTGTGTGTGTGAGTGTGTGTGTGTGTGTGTGTGTTGTGTGTGTATTCGTGATTACAAGCATATTACGGTACGAGGCGATCCAGTGTGTGTGTTATACATATGTATGTGTTGTGTGTGTGAGCGTGAGCATTGCTTGTACTAAGAATGATGGTGAATCCGCAGCGTGTTAGTGGAAATGCACAAATGAGTGTAAAATAAGTGTTTGTGCATACGTAAGATTATTTAGGTACAGGTAACACATAATCCAGTTTCACAAATTATTAACATATTAAAAATATGCGTAAAGTACCCAGGATAACAACAAAAAGTCAGACAAAGTAACTTATTTCCATGTGCAGGCCTCTTGTAATGCTGGTATTACACATACATAAGACTAATAACGGAAATAAAAACTTACAGTTCAACACTTTATATAGTTTCTGGTGGAGGTGGACATGCCATATGAATACACAACATTCTTCAAACGTCAGAATAAAACATTCATAAACACTACTAAACCTGCTGAATACTACAATATTTAGATGAATTGTATAAAAAAAATAAACTCTCCAAATTTCACTGAGTGGCCAGGCCTTGTGGCCGAACTGGACGGTAGCTAGCTGCGTCTAGCTGACTTACCGGTTAGGCTGTCTTGGTGTGTAATTACAGACCGCAGTTTACTGTTGCCTCCTCCTGGTAATTCCACCACCTGGACAGACTCTACCGTAGACCACTAAACAATGCCTTCGTTCTCATATGGCTTAGATAACGAGGCTGTCTGAGCTGACTTCGGGATACATAACTGGGGAACGCTGAGACTGGAAGATATCCTAAGGGAATGAGGAAGGGAAGACATCCGGGGGCCCACGGAAGGGATTCCTGGACTCATGAACCTGGGAAAAAGCGAGAATACCCTGGGGAAGTGGTAAGGGAGAATATCTGAGGCGGACAGATGACTCCTGATACATATACCAGGGAACGACGAGGAGACTGTTGTTGAGACAGACCTGGGGAAGTGGGGAAGTGAGAATATCGAGGCGGACAGATGGACTCCTGGACAATGATCCTGGGGAAAGCATCAAGCACACAGTAAGTGGGTGGGTGGACCTTAAAGACGAACCTACTGGCCTCAACGTGGCAATGTCTGGTAACTCAAAGATAACTCTGAGTCTGACAGTGTCGCAATTTCGAGTTTCTCATAAAAAACAAAAAACACTTAGAATTTTGGGGAAGCAGAGCTTATCGAGATTAATATTTTTCATAAACAATGATGTTCACATTTTTAGTTTATTTTTAAATATGAAACGCTGATCATATAATTAACTGTTTTAGAGGAATTTAATTATTATTAACCGAGTATAACTCATCATTTCGATACCTTTCTTCAGTCT
Organism: Cherax quadricarinatus; assembly: GCF_026875155.1. NCBI lineage: Eukaryota > Metazoa > Arthropoda > Malacostraca > Decapoda > Parastacidae > Cherax > Cherax quadricarinatus. The sequence goes on from NC_069498.1 coordinate 2,795,881, forward strand.
CCGAGATTTGAGGTAAAGAGACTCATCCACTTATGTAATGCCTGCATCTGTCATGCCTGTCATGCATAGCATATGGGCATCCTCATAGTAGGTTATGAGGGACCTTATTTAGCAACCACATGTTAGGAAATTCAAGCTGGTTGGAAAATTTATCTAGACTTATCTCCAACAATGTAGATCTAAACAAACACTTACTGAGCACGTTGAAGTGCTCAAAATTATTTTAATGAACCAGTGATTAGAACCCACACTTTGATCTTGAATAGAACAATCATTGAACATCCACTAAAACACTAAATGTTTCTCACTCCAATTTTTAGTAACATATGTGAGCCCTGTTGGATATAATGTGATATTGGTAGTGATTGTGGTGGGGAATGTTGGGGCGAATCTATGATAGCGAGTTCTGGGTGATGGAAAGTTTGACAGTGTGACGACTTGATGTAAGTTGTGGTTGTGGCAGTGGATGGATGTTAGTGAGTTGGGTTATGTATTGTTGATAGTGAGTTTGTGGAATGGATGGTTGGAAGGCAATTTTTGGGCATGGATGGATGATGGTGCATTGTGCTGATGGATATTTTAGGAGTGAGTAGTGGTGATGCATGGGTTGATTTGTGAGCTGAGTTATGGATTGGTTGATGGTGAGCGTGGCGATCGAGGGCTGATGAGTAAGGTAATGGAATAGTTGATGGGGAATTGTGGTGACGGATGGTTTAATAGTGGGTTAGGATTATGAATGGTTTAAAGTGATTGTGGTACAGATGATAGATGATGAGTTTTGTAAAGATTCAGTTGGAAGATGAGTTGAAATTTTTCAGAGTTTAATGATAATTTTGCAATAATGGATAGTTAATGAACTGCATGTTAATTTTTGTTCCCAATTGTAAATACACCATATTAAATTAGCTGAAAAAAGTAGGTTTGTGAGGAATTGTGTTGTCAGCTCAGAGAGTATGCCTAAGTTTTCTGAATGTTCCATTGCTGTTGTGTCTTGAGTTTGAATGTGATCCTACTTCCTTATCATCCTCCAACCAAGATCACCTTACATCCCATACCAGATCATCCTTATATCCCATACCAAATCATCCTTATATCCCATACCATTCATCCTATATATACCAAACCAATCATCCTTATATCCATATCAGAACATCCTTAAATCCCATACCAGATCATCCTTATATCCCATACCAGATCATCCTTAATCCCATACCAGATTTCCTTATATCCCATACCAGATCATCCTAATCCTCATACCAGATCATCACTTATATCCCATACCAGATCATCTTATATCCCCATATACCAGATCCTCCTTATATCCCGTACCAGATCATCCTATATCCCAAACCAGATCATCCTTTATATCATTATATCCCATCCTTCTTTTGATTAAATATTATATCACTGCATCTTTTAAGAAAGTTTTCCTAACTGAAAATATTTTAAGTTAGCAGTTACTGACAAACAGAAGTTTATTACTTTTAATTGTTATGATCTGCACGATGTTCACATACCACGTTAACATTAAATATTTGTTATGGTATAAACATTAAGAATAAAGAAATAACATTGTGTGCCAGATCATCAAGGTATAATATATGTTAACAATGATACATCTCAGTAAATTACAAAGCAACAATAATTGTATAATATATGACGACACGACAGACCATGACAGTGTGCAGGAGAGTCGTACTGACCAGTGTGCAGGAGAGTCGTACTGACCAGTGTGCAGGAGAGTCGTACTGACCAGTGTGCAGGAGAGTCGTACTGACCAGTGTGCAGAAGAGTCGTACTGACCAGTGTGCAGAAGAGTCGTACTGACCAGTGTGCAGGAGAGTCGTACTGACCAGTGTGCAGAAGAGTCGTACTGACCAGTGTGCAGGAGAGTCGTAACTGGACCATGTGGCAGGCGAGTCGTACTGACCCAGTGTGCAAAAGTCGTACTGACACAGTGATCAGGAGATTCGTACTGACCATGTGCAGAAGAGTCGTACTGACCAGTGTGCTAGGAGAGTCGTAACTTACCATGTGTTCAGACAGGTCGACTGAACCAGTGTGCAGGAGAGTCGCACTGACCCAGTGTGCAATAGAGTCGTGTTCACCAGTGTAAAGGATAGTCGTTCTTACTAGTGTGCAGGAGAGTCGTACTGACCAGTGTGCAGGAGAGTCGTACTAACCAGTGTGCAGGAGAGTCGTACTGACCAGTGGCCGAGAGCCGTCACTGACCATTTGCAGGAGAGTCGTACTGACCAGTGTGCAGGAGAGTCGTACTGACTAGTGTGCAAGAGAGTCGTACTGACTAGTGTGCAGGAGAGTCGTACTAACCAGTGTGCAGGAGAGTCGTACTGACCAGTGTGCAGGAGAGTCGTACTGACCAGTTGTGGCAAGGAGAGTCGTATGACCAGTGTTCAAGAGGAGTCGTACTGACCAGTGTGCAGAGAGCTACTGACCTATTGGTGCAGGGAGAGCCGTACTGAACCAGTGTGCAGGAGAGTCCGGATACTGACACAGTGTGCAGGAGAGTCGTACTGACTAGTGTGTCAAGAGAGTCGTAACTGACCTAGTGTGCAGGAGAGTCCGTACTGACCAGTGTGCAGGAGAGTCGTACTGACCAGTGTGCAGAAAGATTCGTACTTGACCAGTGTGCAGGGGAGTCGTACTGACGCAGTGATGCAGGAGAGTCACTGACATGTGCAGGAGAGTCGTACAGACTAGTGTGGCAGAAGAGTCGTACCTGACCTAGTGTGCAGGAGAGTCGTACTGACCAGTGGTGCAGGAGAGTCGTACTGATCATGTGCCGGAGAGTCTACTGAACCAGTAGTGCCGGATAGTCGTACGACCATCAGTGTGCCAGGATAGTCGAAACTGACCCAGTGGCAGTAGAGCGTACTGACCATGTGCAGGAGAATCGTACTGACCAGTTGGCAGGAGAATCGTACTGACCAGTGGCAGTAGAGTTCGTACTGACCAGTGTGGCAGAGAGTCGTACTGACCAGTGTGCAGGAGAGATCGTACTGACCATGTGCAGAGAGTCGTACTAACCAGTGTGCAGGAAGTCGTACTGACTCGTGTGCAGAGAGTCGTACTGACTAGTGTTCAGGAAAGTCATACTGACTAGTTCCTGCTCCCCCCCCACCCACATCCCCCCCCCTCCCCTCCGCACAGGAAAGTCGTACTGACTAGTGCGAAGGAGAGTCCGAACTGACTAGGTACGGAGAGTTCGAACTGACCAGTGTTCAGAGAGTCTACTGACCATTGTACAGAAGACACTAGTAACTTCCACTTATAAACAGAAGTTTTTACGAAGTGAAAATGTTAGCAACGAGAAAAACTTCCCAGTTTTTTAAAGTCTGTAGTTAAACTTATCTTCCTTAAGATAATTCATGAGTGTCTGTCTTTACTACCAAAAGTGCCTCAAACTAGTCACTTTTCACACCTTTCAAAATGAATGTCTTCAAAATATCAAAAAATCAATATTCTCCATCAGAATATAGAAATATTATAAAGTTCCTGATTTCTCGAACATTGAGTCAAGTCTCATATTTTCTGCCTCCACCTTTTCATTTTATTTTGAGAAAACAAACATAATTTTAACAACCATGAGGGAGAGCGCATATATGAATGTGTGTGTGTGTGTGTGTGTGTGTGTGTGTGTGTGTGTGTGTGTGTGTGTGTGTGTGTGTGTGTGTGTGTGTTTGTGTGTGTGTGTGTGTGTATGTGTGCACATTCTAATTTGGTGTCAATGTCTGTCACTTCAGTAAGCTGCCTGTGAGAGGACAGAGGAAATAAAGCGTAAGCAATACAGTAGGAATTAATACAAGTAGCAGTAGTACTCATCAGTACCTTTGACCGTCAGATGCTACCTGCAATTATAGCAGATAGCAGCATGTGCTAGGCATTTGTTTCTGATTTGAAACTGTCCACCATATAAATAACATCTCTATTTTTTTTGTAGTATAGATGGTAGCTACTGTCAGGTACCTAATGACACACTTCCTTTCCTTAGGCTGCTCAGTAACAACTATGCAGTAGCGTGTATGTTTGGAGCAGTATAGGCCGGCCAGAGCCGGTGAAAGATCTGATTGTATTGTCCTATATGTCCGGTTTTGTTGGCCTCCAAAACCGTTGGCGCATGAATGTCAAAAAAACTTTGATGAATGTATCCACTTGTCCTGGGTGACTTCCCCACACATCCATAACTGAGAACTTGACTGACACCCTACACATAATAATGATAAAGGTTTCATTTCTCGACCATAACAAATAAGCAGATACACGGCAAATAACATTAGTAAATAGAGACACAAAGGAACGGCACTAATTCTGCATGTATTTCGGGTCTATCACGTTTACAAATGGCTGCAGAATGTTAAAGCGTCCTATTTCTAATTACCTTCGTCATAATCCTTTCTAATACGACCCTACACTTATGTCCTCCATTCCAGTTTTTTGCACAATGGTTTAATCCCGTCTCAACAACCCCCTCTTCGATCGCTTTTAATTATTTCTTCACACAAATTTATTTATTTATTACGCTCAGTAACTAATCACAAAACCGTTGATAGACCTGCTTTGATCCAGGTCAAGGCTCGCCTGATGGAACATAAATAAAAAACAGTAATAATAAGAATTATTTCTACAAGTACACGTACAAGGTAACAGGCCTAGCTGACAATCATGACTACTATATATAGAAAGCCCTGTTATACAGAGTATTTCGGGCAAATTAGGTAAATTTTGTCCCAGGATCGACCTACCCCAGTCAACTAACACCCAGGTAAACCTATTTTACTGACAGGTGAGCAAGGCCAGCAGGTGTCTTAAGGAAACACGTCCCTAAGAGTTCACCTGTACCGGGGATCGACCCCCGGTACGGTGAAAACATATATTCCCCTTACCCATAGTTTAACAGTCAACTTAATTTCTCCAGCAAAAAATTTTATATGATTTTGAAAACTTACTAACAACTCTTTTCTCATAGCTTTCCTATACACTACATAACATAAATTTACTTTCAAATTTTATAAAAGACAACAAACAACTCCCTTTTTTATTTTAAATATAGTTCACTAACATGTATGGTCTAAGGCGCCCATAACCTACAGCAGATATATGGTTAATTTGCGCCACAATAGATGTGCCCCGGTATTATACTCACACCAGATCCTGTACTCACCGTCCGCGTCTTCTTTCCCTTTCCCAAATTTTCATGACGTTGGGCACTGTTGGGTTGAAAACTCCAGGAGCAGTTGCTTGAACCAGGGCTCAGCCTGTCCCAGATCCCTTTGTAGTTCAGCCACGAACTCGTCAGATAAATTTTTCTCGTCATGGCACCCCACCTGTCACTTCGTCTCGTACCATGACTCTCTAATACTTTCCCGACAGGTGTTAACTGATCCATTGCAGCGCCTTCCAGTTATACCTGCCTGGTCCTCCAGCTTATGCACTAATCTCCTTGTGTGGAACTGTGTCAAAAGCCTTCTTACAAGTCAAGACAACGCAGTCTACCCACTCCCTCTCTCTCCTTGTCTATTGTCTGATTCAGATTTCCCATCCTTGAAACCGTGCTGTTGTTGTCGATAAGATGTTATATGGGACCTGATGAGCTGTTGGAGCTTGATTAGGGCTATAAACACCTACCATCCACTACGACCTGCTCGACGTACGACCACTCGACTTACGACCGTGTTTTTATGCTAAAATTTCTGGGAAATAAAACACCTATTTGTGTTGTCACAGTTGTTCCTCTAGTTCCCTAGTTGTTCCTCCACTCTTCTCCTAAAATCTTCTCCATGACATTGCATACTATACAATGTCAGGGACACTTGTCTATAGCTTTTAATTAAAGCTTCGTGATTGTCTCCTTATTTAAATTAGGACACATTTGGCTTCTATCATTACTCATGTAGTAGCCCTGTTTCGTTAGTTGTGATTGAAGATTGTTGAAGATATTTGAAGTGTGTTGTTACCAGCACACTTTCAGTAACAAATCCAAGCCTATCTTATAGTTAATTAAATGTATGAAAATTCGAAGCCTAATAATAATAGACTTTCTCGTTCTATCGCACGGAACGAAATCCGTGAAAGGGTTATATTCACTGATTCATGGTTTACCTGTACACGCAATAAGTCACACGAGGTCTTTTCCCCATACAGGTGAACCAAGCGCTTAAAAGTTAGAGTCTGTCACGTAAGGTAATTTTTGTGTTACAGCATGAACTAAATTAAGGGTGTATAAAATAATAATAATAAATCATAATAATCATAATAAAATAATAATAATAATAATATTAAAACCAATAATAATAATAATAATAATAACAATAATAAATAATAATAATAATAATAATAATAATAATAATAATAAAATAATAATGAAGATCCACATTTGCATAATCCAAAGTATTTACCTATACTTAATTTACATGCAGAACTGTAGTCCTCTACAGACTAGCAGGAAGAAGATAACGAATTCTACCTAAGTCCCCCACCCCCCCCCACTTACTAGTAGACAATATAATATAAAACACTAGAAACCATAAATGTCATATTCTATAAATTGGATTTCTAGAATAGTCCCAATTCTCGTAACACGCAAGTCCGTATGTCAACTATTTTGCACTTTGAAAAGAGCACCAGAGAAATTCGACAAGAGTCAAGATGAATCAGTCCCAGGCATAAGAAATTCACAGAAGATAACATTGACTGTATCCTAAATATTCACTCACTTTTATATGAACTTTTATACCGTAGTTTAACTTTGCGTAATTTAATTACATACACACGGAAACCAAACCTGTTGATACTGGGCTCCTAAAGGGAGTCCGTCTATCTAGCCGACCGCTGGAAATGCTCTCACAGCCCTAATTATTGGCACTGAGGAGATTACTTACGTTCAAAAGTCTGGCACGTTTAGACTCACTAAATACACAATATTTTCGTCTATTTCGGTCATGTAACTGAGCGAACTTTGCTCATAATTCTCCTGAACGCTGCTGACCATCACGTTATTCGCGTCACTTTTTTTAAATATTGTTAAGTTTATCGTGGTGAA
>NC_069498.1:2803440-2818476 GCF_026875155.1 Cherax quadricarinatus
GAGTTGTAAAGATTCTGTTAAAGAGGTTGAAATTTTCGGGTTTAAGGGTAATTTGCAATAATGGATAGTTAATAAAATGTTTTTTTTTTTTTGACAATGTAAATACAGATTAAATTTTGCTAAAAAAAAGTAGTTTTGTGAGGAATTGTGTTGGTCAGCTCAGGTGTGTTGCCTAAGTTGTTCTAATGTTCCATTGTGTTGTGTCTTGAGTTTGATGTGATCTACTTCCTTATATCTCATACGATATCCTTATATCCCATACAGTCATCCTTAAATCCCATACAAGATCTTCCTAATCCATACCAGATTATCCTTAGGGTCCCTCCCAGTTTCCTTATATCGCATAAGATCATCCTTTTTATTCTCATACCAAAATCTCCTTATATCCCATACCAGTTTCATCCTTATACCCCATACCAGAACCCTTTCTTACAATCACATACCAGATCATCCTTATATCCCATACCAGATCATCCTTATATCCCATACCAGATCATCCTTATATCCCATACCAGATCATCCTTATATCCCATACCAAAATCATCCCTAGTATCCATCCCATACCAGATCATCCTTATATCCATCCCAGATCATCCTTATATCTCATCCCAGATCACCCTTTTATATCCCATACCAGATCATCCTTATATCCCTACCAGATCATCCTTATTTCCCATACCAGATCATCCTTATATCATACCAGATATCCTTATTTTCCCATACCAGATCTTCCTTATACCCTCATACCAGATCTTCCTTATATCTCATACCAGATCATCCTTATATCCCATACCAGATCCTTAACCCCTTCCAGATCACCCTTATATTCTCATCCCAGATCATCCTTATATCCATACCAGATCATCCTTATATCCCATACCAGATCATCCTTATATCCCATACCAGATCATCCTTATATCTCATACCAGATCATCCTTATATCCCATACCAGATCATCCTTATATCATTATATCCCATCCTTCTTTTGATTAATATTATATCACTGCATCTTTTAAGAAAGTTTTCCTAACTGAAAATATTTTAAGTTAGCAGTTACTCACAAACAGAAGTTTACTACTTTTAATTGTTATGATCTGCACGATGTTCACATACCACGTTAACTTCACCTAAACATTAACATTAAGTATTTGTTATGGTATAAACATTAAGAATAAAGAAATAACATTGTGTGCCAGATCATAAAGGTATAATATATGTTAACAATGATATATCGCAGTAAATTACAAAGCAACAATAATTGTATAATATATGACGACACGACACACCATGACAGCATAACTTAGGATCTCGGTAAGACAGAGTCGTACTGACCAGTGTACAGGAGAGTCGTACTGACCAGTGTGAAGGAGAGTCGTACTGACTAGTGTGCAAGAGAGTCGTACTGACTAGTGTGCAGGAGAGTCGTACTAACCAGTGTGCAGGAGAGTCGTACTGACCAGTGTGCATGAGAGTCGTACTGACCAGTGTGCAATATAGTCGTACTGACCAGTGTGCAAGAGAGTCGTACTGACCAGTGTGCAGGAGAGTCGTACTGACCAGTGTGCAGGAGAGTCGTACTGACCAGTGTGCAGGAGAGTCGTACTGACCAGTGTGCAGGAGAGTCGTACTGACCAGTGTGCAGGAGAGTCGTACTGACCAGTGTGCAGGAGAGTCGTTTACTGACCAAGTGTGAGAAGAGTCGTACTGCCAGTGTGCAGGAGAGTCGTACTGACCAGTGTGCAGAAGAGTCGTACTGACCAGTGTGCAGGAGAGTCGCACTGACCCAGTGTGCAATAGAGTCGTGTTCACCAGTGTAAAGGATAGTCGTTCTTACTAGTGTGCAGAAGAGTCGTACTGACCAGTGTGCAGGAGAGTCGTACTAACCAGTGTGCAGGAGAGTCGTACTGACGGTGTGGCAGAGAGTCGTTATTGACTAGTGTGCAGGAGAGTCGTACTAACCAGTGTGCAGGAGAGTCGTACTGACCAGTGTGCAGGAGAGTCGTACTGACCAGTGTGCAATATAGTCGTACTGACCAGTGTGCAAGAGAGTCGTACTGACCAGTGTGCAGGAGAGTCGTACTGACCAGTGTGCAGGAGAGTCGTACTGACCAGTGTGCAGGAGATAGTATCGTTTACTGACCAGTGTGCAGGAGAGTCGTATAATAGTGTGCAAGAGGTTCGTATGACTAGTGTGCAGGTGAGTCGTACTGACCAGGTTGTTGCAGGAGAGTCGTACTGACACGTGTGCAGGAGATTTCGTACTGACCAGTGTGCAGGAGAGTCGTACTGGCAGGGTGCCGGCTAGAGTCGTACTGACCGTGTGCAGGAGTGAGTACTGCCAGTGTGCAGGAGAGTGTACTGACCAGTGTGCTTGAGAGTCGTACTGACTACGGTGTGCAGGAGAGTAGTACTGACTAGTGTGCACAGGAGAAGTCATACCTGATAGTGCACAGGAAAAAGTCGTACTGGATGTGCGAAGGATGAAGTCGTACTGACTTAGTGTACAGGAGAGTTCGTACTGACTCCAGTTGTACAGAAGCAGGACTAGTAACTTACTTTATAAACATGAGTTACAGAAGTGAAAATGTTTAGAAACGAGGAATAAACTTCCAGTTTTTTTTAACAGTTTTTGTAGTTAAACTTTATTCTTCCATAATATAATTCAATGAGTGTCTTCTTTATTTTAACCAAAAGTTGGCCTAAAACTAGTACTTTTCACACCTTTTCAAAGAATGTCTGCAAAAATATCAGAAAAAAATCAAACTGCTGATTAAGTACAATATAAAATGTAGATGATTGTTATAAAATAAATAGAACTCCCAAAATTTCACTAAGTGGCCAGGCCTTGGTGGCCCCGAACTGGACGGTAGCTTGGCTGCGTCTGGGCTGACTTACTCTAGGCGGTCTTGGGTGGTGTAATTAAGTACGCAGTTTACTGTGTGTCCCCTCCTGTAATTCCACCCACTCCTGGACAGTCTCTTACCGTAGACCAGCTAAACAAAGGCCTCGTTCTCATCTGGCTAGATCACGGATGCTGGTGAGCATGACTTCGGGATTACATAAACCTGGGGAAGGCTGAGATGCGAAAATTAACCTAAGGGAAGTGAGGAAGGGGAGACACCGGGGGCCAAGGATGGATTCCTGGACAATTGAACCTGGGAAAAAGCTGAGATACCTGGGGAAGTGGGTTAAGGGAGAATATCTGAGGGGACAGATGGACTCCTGGATACATGGATGGGAAAGACGATGGGGACATGTTGATTGAGACAGACTTGGTGGAAGTGGGGAAGGGAAAATATTTGAGGCGGACAGATGGACTCCGGGGACCATGAACCGGGGGGAAAGTAAAGAAACAGTAAGTGGGGGGGGGGGCCTTTAAAAAGACGAACCACTGGCTCCACGTGGCAAGGTTTGGAAACTCAAAATAACTTGGGCTGACAGTGGTCGAATTTTCGATTTTCATAAAAAAAAACACTTTTAGAATTTTGGGGAACAGGTTACCGAGATTAATTTTTTCAAAAACGATGATGTTCACTTTTTAGTTTTTTTTAAAAATATAAACGCTAATCATTTTTTTTACTTTTTTAGGAGGTTTAATTTTTTATTAACCGGGGTAAACTTCATTGCTACCTTTTTTTCAGTCTCGGAGTTGGGAAAGAAGACTCTCACTTATGTAATTGCCGCATCTGTCATGCCTGTATGCATAGCTTTGGGCACCCTCTAGTGGGTTCTGGGGACTTATTAGCAACCACTTTTAGGAAATTAAAGCGGGTTTGGAAAATTTTTTGACTTTTTTTTTCACTACAATGTGATCTGAACAGAACATTACTGGACGTTGAAGTGGCAAAAAATTTTATTAAACATTTTGATTAGAAAAAAAAACACTTTGTCTTGAATACAACATTCATTGAACATCCACTTAAAACACTAAATTTTTCTCACTCCATTATAGACATATGTGAGTCCTGTTGGATAAAATGGGATGTTGGAGTGAGTTGTGGTGGGGAATGGTTTGGGGGCGATCTATGTAGCGAGTTTGGTGATGGATTTTACAGTGTGTCGACTTGATGGTAAGTTGTGGTTGTGGCTAGGATGGATGTGTGGTTGTGGTTTGGTTGTTGATGTGAGTTGTGGAAATGGAGGTTGATGGCAATTTTTGGTAGGGATGGATGATGGTGCATTGTGATGAGGGTATTTTAGAGTGAGTAGTGGTGATGTAGGTTGATTGTGAGTGAGGGATGGAGGGTTGATGGTGACCCGTGGGACGTGGTGATGAGTTAAGGAATGGTAGTTGATGGGGAATTGGGGTGATGGATGGTTTATAGTGAGTTAGGATTATGAATGGTTTAAGTGAGTTGTGGTAAGAGGATTGATGATGAGTTGTAAAGATTCATGTTAAAGATGAGTTGAAATTTTGAGAGTAATGATAATTTGCAATAATGGATAGTTAATGAACTGCTTGTTAATTTTTTGGCCACAATGTAAAATCACGAGAAAAATTTTTGCGAAAAAATTTGTTTTTGAGGAAACTGTGTTGGTGCTCAGGTGTGTTCCCCAAATTTGTTCTAATGTTCCAAATTGTGTTGTGTCGCGATTTTGTTGTGATCTATTTCCCTTTATTCCATCCGATCACCCTTATATCCTCCCAGTATCCTTATTCCATCCGTCATCCTTTATCCCATCCCAATACCCTTAAAATTTCCCCCCAGTCCCCTTATACCCCATCCCAGATCATCCTTATATCCCATCCCAGATCATCCTCTACCCCTCCGATCACCCTTTATATCCCCCAGCATCCTTATATCCATCCCGATCATTTTTATATCATACCGTCTTTTTACATCCATACCAGATTCCCCTTATATCCCATACCAGATCATCCTTATACCTTTTCCAGACCCCTTTTATCCCTCCCAGCCTTTTTTCCCCCCATCCAGATCCCCTTATACCCCTACCGATCATCCTTAACCCATCCCAGTCACCCTTTATCATTAGCCCCAAACTTCTTTTTTTTAATTTATATGATTTTTTAAAAAAGTTTTCCAACTAAAAAATTTTTTTAAGTTAGCAGTTACTAAAAATGAATTTTACAATTTTTAATTTTTTATGATTGCAGTGTTCACTTACCACGTTAACTTCACCTAAACTTAAACATTAGTATTCTTTTGGGTATAAACATTAAAGATTAAAAAAAATAACATTGTGTCCCAGACCTAAATTTTGAATATTGTTAAAAATGATACACGCAATAAATTACAAGCAAAAAATAATTGTATAATATTGACGACCGACAGACCTGAAGCATAACTTTCGATTCAGTAAGACAGAGTCGTACTGACCCGTTAGTTCATATTATTAGTCTCATATATTACACAAGTGTAATTAGGTACCAGCCTTGCTAGTGAAACACAAGTGTAACTTTGGTACCGCTGGTAGTGAAACTAAGTGTAACTTTGGGACCGCCTGTGCTAGTGGAAAAAACAAGTGTAACTTTGTACCAGCCTGTGCTAGTGGCACAAAATGTAACTTTGGTCCGCCTGTGTGTGAAGCAAGTGTAACTTAGGTACCCGCCCGTGCTGTGAAAAACAAGTGTAACTTTGGTCCATCCTGTGCTAGTTAAACACAAGGAACTTTGGTACCGCCGTGCAGTGAAGCCAAGTGTATCTTTGGGGACCAGCCTTTTCTAGTGAAGCACAAGTGTAACTTTTTTTGGGACCAGCCTGTGCTAGTGAAACACAAGTGTAACTTTAGTACCCGCCTGTGTAGTGAACCAAGTGTAACTTTGGTACCAGCCTGTGTAGTGAAACAAGTTTATAACGGTCGCCTGCGTAGTGAAAAAACAAGGTAATTTTACCCGCCTTTGTAGTGAAACACAAATGTAAATTTGGTACCAGCCTGTGCAGTGAAACACAGTGTAACTTTGGTACCCGCTGTGCTAGTGAAACACAAGTGTAACTTTTGGTCCCGCCCGTGCTAGTGAAACCAAGTGTAACTTTTTGGGACCAGCCTGTGTAGGAAACACAAGTGTACTTTTTGGGACCAGCCTGTCTAGTGAAACATAAGTGTAGCTTTTGGTACCGCCTTGCTAGTGAAACACAAGTGTAAACTTTTGGGACCTCCCTGTGCTAGTGAACCAAAATGTTATTTGGTCAGCCTTGCTAGTGAAACACAAGTGTAACTTTTGGGACCAGCCCGGCTAGTGAAACAAAGTGTAACTTTGGTACCAGCCTGTGCTAGTGAAACCAAGTGTAACTTTGGTACCAGCCCTTTCAGTGAAACACAAGTATAACTTTGGTACCAGCCCTGCGTAGTGAAACACAAGTTAACTTTGGTACCCCGCTTTGCTAGTGAAAAAACCCAAATGTAACTTTGGTACCGCCTTTTTGCTAGTGAAACACAAGGTGTAAATTTGGTACCATCCTGTGCTAGTGAAAAAAAAAAGTGTAACTTGGGACCCGCCTGTGCTAGTGAAACACAAATATAATTTGGTACCCGCCCGTGTAGTGAAACACAAGTGTAACTTTTGGGACCTCCCTGTGCTAGTGAAAACAAGTGTAAATTTTTTACCGCCTGTGTAGTGAAAAACAAGGTAACTTTGGTACCTCCCTGTGCTAGTGAAACCAAAAATGTAAATTTGGTACCTCCCCGTGTAGTGAAAAACCAGTGTAACTTTGGTACCAGCCTGTGCTAGGAAAAAACAAGTGTAACTTTGGTACCAGCCTGTGCTAGGAAACAATCAAAGCCGTAACGTGTTAGATAGAACTGTAAAATAATTTAAAAAACACCAAAAAAAAAAAAGTACAAAACACGAAGAAAAATAACAATAACACAAAAAATTAAAACACAATTACAAGCTGGAAACCCCTAGTACCTGTAGTCTCCCGGAGGGTTTCCGGGGGAAAAACGCCCCCTGGCCCGCCTGACCCGGCCTTTGGTGGTTAATACCCGATCAAATAAATTTTTACTATTGGTAAGTACTCCAAAAGGGATGAACCATGCCTGGTGATCCGGCACTGATTAAGTTTGGCCAGCTCCCCTTGAGGAGCACGGTTTTTGGTAATTCCCCTTATGCCCAGTGGGAGGTTGTTGAACGTCATGGGCCCCTGACATTTTGTGTTTTTTCCCCCAGTGTTAGTGGGGCCCCCACTCTTCAGTGGGGTATGTTGCACCGCCTGCTGACCTTTTGTTTGGTATGGAGTGATTTTGTGTCCCGTTTGGAACCCGTCCCTCTAGGTTTTTTTCAGGTGTAGGTTTGATGCTGCTCCGCCTGCGCTCCGTGTGACAAGTCAAAACGTTTCCCGGGTTAGGGGTTTGCGGCTTATGTTCGCGTAGAGGTTTCTGTAACTCTTGGCGCGATTTCTTTGTCTGAAGGAGATGTTAATGTACTTAAACTGAATACCCGTACTAACATACAAGACTAGTTTGTTACACACAAAAAAAAAACGTAAGTAACCAGAAGAACATACAGTTACACAGAAGAAAACTTGATAACCTGGGAAACAGTACAAATACATAAACAAAAACACGAAAAAACAGAAGAGAAAAGCAGAAAGAGGTACAGAACAGTAAAAAAAAAAACAAACAAAGAATAAAAGAACAGTGCTACAGTAACATAGAAGATCAGTACTTATAGCAGTACAAAAAAAAAACAAAAGTTGAAACACGAAACACAGACAGTAACACAGAAAAGAACGAACACAGAAAAGAACGTAACCAAAAAGAAAAGAACACGGAAAAAAAGTTCTAACTCTACTGTACTGGGAACGTACAGTGGAGTAAAATAGCAAACCCGTACTGCAACACAGAAGACCAGTCCTGTAACACGCAGACCCTAAGAACACAGAAGACCAATACAGCAATACGAAAACCTTTCTGTAACAAGAAAAGGCAGTACGTAAAAACAGAAGACCGAAAATGACAGAAGACCAGTACAGTAAGCAGGAAAACCCGTAAGAACACGAAAACCACACGTAACACAGTTGACCCGTACAGTAAACGAAGACCGTACAGTAAAGAAAACGTATAGTAACACAGAAGACCCGTTTGTGAACAGAAGACCAGTACTGATACAGAAGACCAGTACTGCGACACAGAAGACCAGTACTGTAACACAGAAAACCCCTACAAACACGAAGACCCGTACTGCGCAAGAAGACCCGTTCTTAAAACAGGAAAAACCAGTACTGTAAACACAAAGGGCCAATAGCCCGCACGAAGACCAACTGCAGCACAAAAGGGCCGTTCTGTAAACAGAAACCGTACTGTAAAGAAGGAAATACTGTAAAACCCGAAGCCAGTATGTAACACGAAGACCAGTACTGTAAACAGAAAACCTACTGTAACAAGAAGACCCCGTATGTAACACAGAAGCCAGTACGAGCACAAAAGACCTTTGTAACAAGAAACCAGTACGTAACACAGAAGAGCAGTTCTGTAAACAGAAGACAGTACTGTAACTAGAAGACCAGTACTGTAACACAGAAGACCGTACTGTAAAATAGAAACCAGTACTGAACATAGAAGACCAGTACTGTAACACAGAAGACCAGACTGTAACAAGAAGACCGTACGAAACAAAGACCAGTTGTAAACAGAAGACCAGTACAGTAACACAGAAGCCAGTACTGCAGACAGAAAAGGGAGACTGTAAACGGACCCGTATGAACACAGAAGACCGACTGTAACACAGAAAAAACCAGTACTGTAAACAGAAGAGCGTACTGTACACGAAGACCGTACTGTAACACAGAAGACCAGTACTGAAACCCAGAAGACCCAGTACTGTAACAAGAGACAGTACTGTAACACAGAAGACCAGTACTGTCAACACAGAAAAGACCAGTTACTGTAACACAGAAGGACATTACTGTCACACAGACGACAGTACCTCGTAACACAGCAGCCCAGTACTGTAACCCAGAAGGACCAGTACTGTAACACAGAAGCCAGAACTGTTAACACAGAAGCGCAGTACTGTACACAGAAGACAGTACAGTAAACCAGGCAGAAGACCGTACTGTACCACCAGAAGACCAGTACTGCCAGCCACAGAAGAGACAGAGTTACAGTACATACCTGCTACTCGCTCCGCTTGCTAGAATTAAAAATCACCGAGTGTAATTTTGGCAGCATTACCTAGAATTGGATATTTCACATTGATAGAATGGCTCAAGGGAATCCTTAATCCTTTTTTTTCCATTCTGTGGGGAGTTTCTCACATATTTATGGTAAATATCCGGCAAAAATCATAGTTAAAGGGAACACTTATATTTTTGTCAGAGAAACAGTGTCCTTAGAGATATGCGAAATGTTTGGGAAGCGAGACCATCAATAATAGGGAAGTGCAGGATTAGGTTATGACCGCAGAGAGTTGTGAGCTGACAGAACGACAGGTAAGAAAAACATATAAGTGACTTATACTTTAAACGGGGTTTTACGACAGGCTTCTGTCCCCAGTGACTTGTGTTGTTATATTCTTTAACCCCAGAGACAACTGTAAAAAGACGGGCTTTTAAGGTTCTGTACATCACCTTATACAATGGAAGTTTGTTGTCTTAGAGTGTTGAAATACCACCTGAAAAATGTGTTAGGCAAGAATTCACAACTAAATATTCTACGAACTACTTACTAATTTCCTGACCGGACTACTGTTTATTATTATTTTATTATTATTATTATTATTATTATAATTCTTATTATTATTTTTATTAATCTTATTATTCTAGGGGCTATTATTACTATATTATGACTATTAGTTCTAAGGAATTCCTGTGCAGAGTCACTAAGGATATCTACCGTTCACGTGGGACTGTCGGTACATTACTCAGAATAAGTGCAATGTGATATACGGAAAGTATGTCCAAGTAATGTTCTATCAATGATATGTGAATGTATGTGAATACATGCGACATCTGTCCAATCACTGTAACTAAAATAACGGGAACTGGCTGTATCAGGTTCTTCTACACATATGCTGTATGTATTGATAATTCTATGGTAACTGTATATGTGTGACTGACTAACTTACTACACTTATTTCCCTTAGACCGACGCAGCAGAAGCAGGAACTGAACACTGCCGCCCATCTTCTATATGACGCCATCTTCTTTATGACGCATCTTCTTTGTGCCGCCATCTTCTTTATGACGCCCATGGGTGGCCTGTTGACCGCACTTGTGTGATTTCTCTTTGTTGTTTTATAATACTTCGGAAATGATAGCGGATATTTCTTAACACTTGACGAAGCAAACTGCCATACATCGATCACTTCTGGTGATCCAGTATTTTCTGGGGACTATCAATAAGCTACTCCTCTCTCAGATCTCGTAAACTGGTGATCGTTTAGCACAACGCCAATTAAATTCTTAATTCGTTATAATTATTATCATTTTTTAAAGTGGTGGAATTGAAGCTAGTGACGGACTCGGTCACATGACAGAAACCGAGCCTAACCTAAACCATGTTGCACACAGATCCAAGTGACATAGACGAGCTTTATATTGATAGCTTCAGGTAGCAAACATCCGTCGTGGATATTAGCCAGCTAAGCTGTTACTGTTGGCTCTGCTGTCATTCCCTTTAGGTTGTGACACTACATTGTGTTCGAGAACTTTCAAGCATAGACATTATATTTGTCTGTCTTTGTAGTCATTACTATGCATCTATTAATTAATCTTGTGGTTCATTACTGTTATGGAAAAGGTTTATTACTCTACCTAAGGTTATAAATAATTTCAATTATTATTAAAGTAAGAATTATTATATTTCGCATAGTCATTTTAATATCGTATTCTAAGGAACAAACTCTCTGACAGCTTATCACACACCTATCTTCTATACTATTATAAATTATATAATTATACTTACATTACTAAATAATATAACTAAATTTATTTCTGTATAAAACAAGATATATATTAACCTCTTTTGATCTCCATAGGCTTCGATACTAAATTGAATATCCGTTCTAATTATTTTTTGATATTCCGATAATACTCTCAGTGCTGATCTGTCATCGTACTTACATAGCAGAAAACAAATTAATTGGATAAGATGTCTTAGTTTACTCAAAAATTGTTGCAGGTGCTTTTTATTATAAGAAATGGAAAGGACTGGAAATTACAGTTGCTCTTGTAAATCTTATTGGGTGGTCCATGAGAGGTCATCATCTGGAAGAACAAAGCTCATTTGTTTACCCTTTGTTTCTCACACAGTTTGGTTAGCTTTCTTGGAAAATATCAACATTTGTTATTCTTCCTGAGAGATTCGCCTCTGTAAGAGCTATAATATCAGATTTTTTCTCTCATGCTTGTCTATCGTGTTTTCACATTTGTGGGGGATTCCATTAACAGTGGAGTATCACACACTGATTTTTTCTGACTCTTGCTGCTCTCCTAAGATGTATCCTTCTTTACTACACGATAAACTGAGACGAATTGTGTGAGGTGGTTGGGTTCTTTATCTGAATTCTTTGCATCTGTTAAATTTTCCCCCATGCAAAATTTTTAGTCAGACCTTGTTTCATTCCTCTGCTTCTGCTGCCTTCACTTAAACTCTGATCTGTCTTAATATACATTGTGTTGAATTTGACCAGAGCTCCTCTGCCTTCGATCTGCTTTTAATATTCGATTCGCTGATTCTGGGCTGGTCACAGTATATACATAGACTTGTTCTAGATTCCTTGTTTCTGGGCTTGTAAGCAGTATCCTCCATGGTCTTGTTCTAGATTCCTTGTTTCTGGGCTTGTAAACAGTATCCTCCATGGTCTTGTTCTAGATTCCTTGTTTCTGGGCTTGTAAACAGTATTCTCCAAGGTCTTGTTCTGAATCCTTGTTTCTCTGGGGCTTGTTAAACAATGTTCTCCCTGGTCTTTCTCTGATTCCTTGTTTTCTGGGCTTGTAAACAGTATTCTCCATGGTCTTGTTCTAGATTCCTTGTTTCTGAGCTTGTAAACAATATTCTTCAAGGTCGCTGCTGCAGCCTGGCCAGTGGTCGCTGCTGCAGCCTGGCCAGTGGTCGCTGCTGCAGCCTGGCCAGTGGTCGCTGCTGCAGCCTGGCCAGTGGTCGCTGCTGCAGCCTGGGCAGTGGTCGCTGCTGCAGCCCTGGCCAGTGGTGCGCCTTGCAGCAGGCAGGGTATAGTGGACGCTGCTGCAGCCGGCTAGTTGGTTCGCTGCTGCAGCCTGGCCAGTGGTCGCCTGCTGTAGCCTGGCCAGTGGTCGTGCTGCAGCCTGGCCGTGGGTCGCTGCTGCAGCCTGGGTGTGGTCGCTGCTTGCAGCCTGGCTAGTGGTCGCTGCTGCACCTGGCCCGTGGTTCGCTGCAGCAGCCTGGCCGTGGTCGCTGCTGCAGCCTGGGTGTAAGTGGTCGCTGCTGGCCGCTGGCCAGTGGTCGCTGTGCTGCAGCCTGGCCAGTGGTCGCCAGCTTGCAACCTGGCCAGTGGTCGCAGCTGCAGCCCTGGCCAGTGGTCGGCTGCTGCAGACCTGGGTAGTGGTCGCAGCTGCCGCCTGGCTAGGGTCGCAGCTGCAGCCCTGGGCAGTGGAGCGCTGCTGGCAGCTGGCGTGGTCGCTGCTTCAGCCTGGCCAGTGTGTCGCTGCTGCAGCATAGTAACACATAAAACAGCATAGTAACACATAAAACAGCATAGTAACACATAAAACAGCATCGTAACACATAAAAACAGCCAAACGTAACCACATAAACACAGATAGCAAACACATATAAAACAGCATTTAGTAACACATAAAACAGCATCGTACACCTTAAAACCGCATAGTAGCACATTAAAACAGCATAGAACAACATAAAACGCATCGATAACCACTCATTAAACCCGCATTAGTAACACATAAAACAGCATAGTAAACACATTAAAAACCGCATAGTAACACCTACAACAGCATAAGTAACACTAAAACAGCCATAGCGTAACAATTAACACAGCCATAGTACACATAACACAGACAGTAACACATATAAAACAGCCTAGTAACACAAAAAAAACAGCCATAGTAACACATTTTAAAAACAGCACAGTAACACATAAAACAGCAAAGTAACACATTAAACCAGCATGTAAACACATAAAACAGCATAGTAAACCACATAAAACAAGCCATGCTAACACCATAACACCGCATAGTACCACATAAAACAGCATCGTGACACATAAAGCAGCATAGTAACCACATAAAACAGCATAGCTAAACATAAAACAGCATAGTAACACATAAACCAGCATAGAGTCAACACATAAAACAGCATGTAACACATAAAACAGCTTAGTACCCATAAAAACAGCATAGTACACATTAACCAACAGCACAGAAACACATACAACAGCATCGTAACACAATAAAACAGCATAGTAAACATTAAACAGCACCCCGTAACACATAAACCAGCCACAGTAACACATACAACAGCATGAACCACATAACCAAACAGCTAGTTACACATAAAACAGCATTAGTAACACATAAAAACAGCATAGGTAACACATAAACAGCATAGTAACACATAACACAGCATGTACCACATAAAACAGCATAGTAACACATCAAACCGCATAGTAAACATAAAACATGCACAGTCAACACATAAAACCAGACACAGTCACACATAAAACCGCATAGTCACACATCAACAGCCACAGTACAACACATAAACAGCCATAGACCACATAAAACAGCATTCGTAACACATTAAAACAGCATAGTAAACACATAAACAGCATAGAAACGCATAAAACAGCCATAGTAACACATAAAACAGCATAGTAGACCCAACACCGCATCGAAACACATAAACAGCATAGTAACCCATAAAACAGGCATAGTAACACATAAACACAGCATAGTAACACATAAAACAGCATAGTAAACATAAAACAGCACAGAAAACACATAAAACAGCATAGTAACACATAAAACAGCATAGTAACACATAAAACGCATAGTAACACTTTAAAACGATAGTAACACTTTAAAACAGCTTTAGTACACATAAAACAGCATAGTAACACATAAAACGCATAGTAACACATAAAACGCATAGTAACACATAAAACAGCATAGTAACACTAAAACAGCATAGTAAAAATTTAAAACAGCATAGAAACCCACTTTAAAACAGCATAGTAACACATTAAAACAGCACAGTAAAACACATAAAACAGCATAGTAACACATAAAACAGCATAGTAACACATAAAAACAGCATATTTACACAAAAAACAGCATAGTAACACATAAAACAGCATAGTAACACATAAAACAGCATAGTAAACAATTTAAAACAGCTAGTAACACATAAAACAGCATAGTAAACACATAAACAGCATAGTAACACATAAAACAGCACAGTAAAAAATAAAACAGCACGGGTAACACATAAAACAGCATAGTAACACTTAAAAACAGCATAGTAACACATAAAACAGCATAGTAACACATAAAACAGCATAGTAACACAAAAAAACAGCTTTATTTACATATAAAACAGCATAGTAACACATAAAACAGCATAGTAACACATAAAACAGCATAGTAAACATAAAACAGCACTAACACAAAACAACATATTACGTAAAAAAGCACAACACAAAAAATTTTAAAATATACAAGAGATGTAAACCCAAAAAACATTGTTGAAAACCAGTACAGTAACACAGAAGCCAGTCGTAACACAGAAGACCGTACAGTAAACACAGAAGGGACCAGTAGGAAAAGACAGTAGACAGTACAGTAACACAGAAGACCGTACAGAAACCACAGAGACCCAGTACAGTAACACAGAAGCCCAGTACAGTAACACAGAAGACCAGTACATTTAACATAGAAGACCGTACAGTAACACGAAGCCAGTACAGTAACACAGAAGACCAGTACAGTAACACAGAAGCCAGTACAGTAACACAGAAGACAAGTACAGTAACCAGAAGACCAGTACAGTACACAGAAGACCAGTACAGTAACACAGAAGACCAGTAACGTAACACAGAAGACCAGTCCCAGTAACATAGAAGACCAGTACAGAAAACCA
>NC_069498.1:2818976-2835866 GCF_026875155.1 Cherax quadricarinatus
CCGATCCGAAAACAGTTCAGGCTCAGACTCAAACAAAAACTAATCCCAAGGAAGGTTCCTTGATGTTGGTGAGGGGCTCTTGGTCTAGGGAATTGGATTTGTGCTCCAGTTCCCTGAATTAAACCTGAATACCTCCCACATCCCCCCACAGGCGCTGCATAATCCTACGGGTTTAGCGCCCCCTCCTTGATTATAATATAAGCAAAGCGAAGTATTAACAATGTTTTTTGCACTCTAAAGTAGTTACCAATAGTTTGTTTCAATTGCCTCCTCTTCTTCTCTCTATCAAGCTCCTCTTTACCAAATGCTCGTTACTCTCTGGTTGTTTTGAGAATGAGTTTAGTTAACTCAATGAGCGCCAACGAAGGTGACTCGTCATGAGATAAACCCGGTGCACCACCTGCTTCACCAGACTGCTGCTCTGATTCCTCCCACATTACGAAGGAACCTAAGCGGAGATCAGCGGTTAATAGTGAGAGTTCATTGGTATTCTATGCCACTGGAACGAGCAATTCGCCAGCAACGATGTAGAGATAGTTTGGGCAGATTTAGAAGAGTACATTCAGACACCAGCCGCCTCACCCATGTTGGTGGTGTAACCCAACATAAAACGCTATTTGTAATGCACGCAACAAGCAGCAATAGCAGGATACACATAGTAGCAAGACTGACAGGCAGTACAAAAGGCGATAGCGATGCAATATGACCGATACCAAGACCAGCTCTAGCTTCAGCTCCAGCTACTGGACAAGCCTCCATATTATGAACACAGGTAATGAATGGCCTGTGAGACCTGGTCGTAATGGGAATTGGAGCAAACAAACTCAGCAGTAGACTAATGCACATTTTGCCTTCACCCACTATATACAGATATGTACAATGTACAATATTTACAGAGAGAATAGTAATAAGTGTACACCACAGTGACAGATGGCAAAGCAGAAGCCAGAAAGAGTGCAATGTACTCAATAAGCAGGTAGGCAAGTCTGCCAGTGCTTACCGCAAGTGAACCACGTTGCTTCAGCTTTGGCGGGCTTGCTTGTGATTGGACAATGAACCAAGGTACTGATTTAAGGACGGGTACCATATCGATCGTTAAACCCTTAGCACCCAGTTCGCTGGTTGGGAGGCAGCCTATATGGGGGTGTGACATTCGCCGAATAAATTGTAACATGCTCTTTGCATGCCACACTAACCTTCGACACTACTCTGGCAGCATGTCTTTCCAGTAACCTTCAACAATACACTCAGAATAGTGTCACAGTAAAATTAAAAACTACACTCACAATAATCTCACAGTAACATTCAACACTACTTTCACTGTAGTGTTTCCCATTAACCTTCAACAGTACTCTCACAGTAATATCTTACAGTAATATTCAACAACCCTACTCACAGAGGTGCCCTCTCACGATAACCTTCAACCATACTCACAGAGGTGCATTTCTCACTATAACCTTCAACATACATTCACAGTAGTCTCTCGTAGTAATTCAGAACGCTACACTCACAGTAGTGTGTCTGATATTAACTTACAGCATAACTCACAGAAGTGTGCTTCACAGTAACCTTAAACACTACTCACAGTAACTTTCAACACTCACATTAGACTCGGCAACCCTCAACACTTCTCTCACAGTAGTGTCTAACAGTAACATTCAACTATTCTGTCTCACAGTAACAGTCAACAATACTTTCTTCACATTAGCGTCTCTTAGTAACATTTAAAAGTACTGTTTCTCACAGTAAACTTCAACACTGCACTCACAGTTGCATTTATCATTTACCTTCGACAACACTACTCATATTAGTGCGTCACAGTAACCTTCACTATTCTCACAGTAGTGTCTCACAGTGACCTTCAACACTGCTCACAGTAGTGTCTTTTGCAGTAACCTCCAACAACACTAATCTCACAGTACTGTGTCTCACATTAACCTTCAGCAACGCTATACTGACAGTTGCGTATCAAAACTGCACTCACAGTAGTCTCTCACAGTAACCTTTAAATTACTCACTGTAGTGTGTCACAGTAACCTTCGGCAATAAAGCTCACAGCAGTGTCGCAGAAACCTTCAACAACATTACTCACAGTAGTTTCACAGGAACCAACAATCTTATTCTCACACTAGTGTTTCACAGTAACCTTCATACCACTACTCTCACAGTAACCAACAACGCTACACTCACATTAGTGTGTCTCACAGTAACCTTCAAACACTACCCTGACAGTAGTATCTCAAGCTATTAATCAACACTACTCACAGTAATGTCACAGTTACCTTCAACAGTACTCATGGTAGTGTCTCTCAGTAACCAACAACGCTACACTCAGTAGTGTGTCTAACAGCAACTTTCATCTGGGAATTGCAGGTTGTACACTATGGCTCCACAGTGATTACCTTCAAGGTAGATCTTTAAGTGTAGTTCTCAATGGAAAAGAGTCAGCAAGACATCCTGCTGGGACAAGTGGTGTTCCACAAGCATTTGTGCTTGGGCCACTGTTATGGAATGTCTACTCTAATGACCTTCATCTAATCCCAGAATTCCATGCATTTACCGATGAATGCCCTTTGACTTTTACTTTCCAAGAGAGGAAATGCCAGGTGCTGTAAGCTACATGAATCACCAGCTAACAGCTATATCAGCCTGGGGAAACCGATGGCAGGTCATATTTGCTCCTGTGAAAACGCACATGATGATGGTCTCTAAACACCATGATGCTAATGCCGGAGCAGTAGTAAGTATTAATGGGAGTGTTGGTTCTTGAGGACGAAGTTGATATCCTTTTGGTGAAATATGACTCCATACTGACCATGAAGAACCACTTTGTAAATCTTGCAAACAAAGCGGCCAAGAAGCTTACAGCACTTCGACGTATATCGCATCTGCTCGACAGTAGAGAGATTGCAAGATTCAGTACGAGGCACAAGTACGCTCACACCTTGAATATGTTCCACTTTCTTGAAATACCTGCCCCTCATCTCATCTGTGATTTCTAGACAGAGTAGAGAACAGAGCAAGACGCCTCATCTCTCGCCTGGACCCAGCCTGGGTAGATCTGTCTTTTCAGCAGAGTCTTCAACACCGGAGGGATGAGGGCGGCCTTATTGTTATGTACAAGGCCAACATTGTCAAAGTACCACACTTAGCTCCACTCCGAGGATAGTGAGAACTGAACTTATACACAACAAGACGGGCAGCAGTAACTTCACTTTGACTGTCCCCTTCTTCCGACCATCGCTACATCTGAGGTCATATATTCCCAGGATGACTCGAGTCTGGAACATGATGGTACTGCATAATGATATCATCGAAATAAAGTCAGTTGATCAAATGAAATTCCAGGCCCACAGATGGTTCCAACTTCATCCTGTTCCCTATTTGTATGTCTCATAACAATAAAAAAGTTTCTAAATTAGCTGGTGTAAGTAACAGTTCTATTCTTATAAAAAGAGTTAAGAATACTTAACCTAACCGTGTTAAACCCTGTATAAAATAGAGAGAGAGAGAGAGAGAGAGAGAGAGACAGACAGACAGACAGACAGACAGACAAACAGACAGATAAACATACACAATTCTGGAAAGTAAAGGGAGAGAGTAATCAACTTATGCTCAAGTAGGCAAGGAAGTAGAAGAAAGAATGAAGGGTAAAAGACCTGATGAATTTAGTTGAGAGAGGAAAACTGAGAAAGGGCTAAATGACAAACAGAGGTTTAATTAAAGAGACCACGAGAGGAAAGAAGACAGGAGGAGGGACAACACACTAGTGACATGATAAGTTTAATGGAAGCTGAGAGTGAAACTACCAAAAGCTACTTTTTTTATGGTGGAGGAAACATGTTAGGAATATATGTAGAGGGAAGAACAAGACCATGAAGAACATTGTTTACAAGCCCAGAAACAAGGAATCTAGAACAAGACCATAAAGAATACTGTTTACAAGCCCAGAAACAAGGAATCTAGAACAAGATTATGAAGAATACTGTTTACAAGCCCAGAAACAAGGAATCTAGAACAAGATTATGAAGAATACTGTTTACAAGCCCAGAAACAAGGAATCTAGAACAAGACTATGAAGAATACTGTTTACAAGCCCAGAAACAAGGAATCTAGAACAAGACCATGAAGAATACTGTTTACAAGCCAGAAACAAGGAATCTAGAACAAGACCATGAAGAATACTGTTTACAAGCCCAGAAACAAGGAATCTAGAACAAGACCATAAAGAATACTGTTTACAAGCCCAGAAACAAGGAATCTAGAACAAGACCATGGAGGATACTGTTTACAAGCTCAGAAGCAAGGAATCTAGAACAAGACCATGGAGAATACTGTTTACAAGCCCAGAAACAAGGAATCTAGAACAAGACCATGGAGAATACTGTTTACAAGCCCAGAAACAAGGAATCTAGAACAAGACCATGGAGGATACTGCTTACAAGCCCAGAAACAAGGAATCTAGAACAAGTCTATGTATAATACTGTTTACAAGCCCAACAACAAGGAATCTAGAACAAGACCATGGAGGATACTGCTTACAAGCCCAGAAACAAGGAATCTAGAACAAGTCTATGTATAATACTGTTTACAAGCCCAGAAACAGCGAATCTAGAGATTAAAAGCAGATCGAAGCAGAGGAGCTCTGGCAAATTCAACACAATGTATATTAAGACAGAACAGAGTTAAAGTGAAGGCAGCAGAAGCAGAGGAATGAAACAAGGGTCTGACTAAATATTTTGCATGGGGGAAAATTCAACAGATGAAAAGAATTCAGATAATGACCCAACACCACACACAATTCGTCTCAGTTTATCGTGAAGTAAAGAAGGAAAGCAGCTTAGAGAGCAGCAAGAGACAGAAAAATCAGAGTGTGATACTCAACTGTTAATGGAATCCCCCACAAATGTGAAAACACGAAAGACAGAGCATGAGAGAAAAAATCTGATATTATAGCTCTTACAGAGGCGAATCTCTCAGGAATAATAACAAATGTGATATTTCCAGAAAGCTACCAAACAGTGGGAGAAAAAGGGAAAACAAATGAGCCTTCCAGATGATGATCCTCTCATGGACATCCAATAAGAGTTTACAAGAGCAACTGTACTTTCCAGTCCATTCCATTTCTTTATAATTAAAAGCACCTCAACAATTTTTGAGTAATCTAAGACAATCTTATTCAAATTATTTGATTTCTGCTATTTAAGTACTATGACATATCAGCACTGAGAGTAATAACGGAATATCAAAAATTTAATTAGAACTGATATAAAATTTAGTATCAGAAGCTATTGATCAAAGAGGTTAATAATATATCTTGTTTTACAGAAATAAATTTATTTATATTATTTAGTAAATTTAATTATATATTATATAAAATATAATAGTATATAATATATAAGGTGTGTGATAAGCTGTCAGAGAGTTTCCTTAGAATAGCGATATTAAAATAATATGCGAAATATAATAATTCTTACTTTTAATAATAATTTAAATTATTTATAACCTTAGGTAGAGTAATAACCTTATCCAGTAACAGTAATGAACCACAAGATTAATTAATATATACATAGTAATGACTACAAAGACATACAAAAATAATGACTATGCCTGAAAGTCTGGCACACTATGAAGTGTAACAACCAAAAGGAAATGACAGCAGAGCCAACAGTAACAGCTATCTGCAAAATATCCACGACGGAAGTTATCCACCTGAAGCTATCATATAAGCACGTCTACTGTCACTTGGGATCTGTGTGCAATATGCCCCTCATGGAAGGTTCCTTGATGTTGGTGAGGGGCTCTTGATTTAGGGAATTGGAACTGTGCTCCAGTTCCCCGAATTAAGCCTGAATGCCTTCCACATCCCCCCCCCGGGCGCTGTATAATCGTACGGGTTTAGCGCTTCCCCTTTGATTATAATAATAATAATAATGTGTGCAATATGGTTAGGTTAGGAAGGTTTCGGTCATCTGACCGAGACCTTCAGGTCGCAGGCCGCCGAGTCTGAGCCTAAATACACCAAAAAAAATCGAAAAAAAAAATATGAAAAATGAGTTAATCTTACCAAAAAATAGAGCAAAGATCTGGCAACATTTTGGTGTGCGTCTCGTCTCTGTACGATAATTACATATAAAGCTATCGTAATTATAACAATGGCAACTACGTCATCAGCGCGGCCCAGCTAACCATAACAATAACACGTGCTCCAGCGCGACTCGCTTCATAAAACAGTATCACAGGTATTTTTTTCCTTTTTGTTGGTGTATTTTTTAGCTAGATCTTCTAAATAGTAACTGGCAAACCATCAGGTTAGCTGTGAGAAGGAGCTGCTCACACCATATCAAGTCAGTGCCGACTGGAAGTCTGAAGAGGGAAGGATTATGTCACTTTGTCTGACAGCTGACTACCCTTGGGACGTTACTTTTTGCCTTTCATTGTATACATTTTTGGTACACAATGCCTGCAAAGAAGAAACAGTTTCCCAAGAACATTAGCCACAAGAGGAAAAGGCACATAGAAGCAATGATAAGGTCTATACAAGCAAAGTGAGCAGCAGCTGCTGTGGTTGGTGACGCCGCCACGATGCTAGTACCACCACGTGGTGACGCCGCCACGATGCTAGTACCACCACGTGGTGACGCCGCCACCATGCTAGTACCACCACGTGGTGACGCCGCCACGATGCTAGTACCACCACGTGGTGACGCCGCCACGATGCTAGTACCACCACGTGGTGACGCCGCCACGATGCTAGTAACCACCACGTGGTGACGCCGCCACGATGCTAGTACCACCACGTGGTGACGCCGCCCACGATTGCTAGTACCACCACGTGGTGACGCCGCCACGATGCTAGTACCACCACGTGGTGACGCCGCCACCATGCTAGTACCACCACGTGGTGACGCCGCCATGATGCTAGTACCACCACGTGGTGACGCAGCCACGATGCTAGTACCACCACGTGGTGACGCCGCCACGATGCTAGTACCACCACGTGGTGACGCCGCCACCATGCTAGTACCACCACGTGGTGACGCCGCCACCATGCTAGTACCACCACGTGGTGACGCCGCCACGATGCTAGTACCACCACGTGGTGACGCCGCCACCATGCTAGTACCACCACGTGGTGACGCCGCCACCATGCTAGTACCACCACGTGGTGACGCCGCCACGATGCTAGTACCACCACGTGGTGACGCCGCCACGATGCTAGTACCACCACGTGGTGACGCCGCCACGATGCTAGTACCACCACGTGGTGACGCCGCCACGATGCTAGTACCACCACGTGGTGACGCCGCCACGATGCTAGTACCACCACGTGGTGACGCCGCCACGATGCTAGTACCACCACGTGGTGACGCCGCCACGATGCTAGTACCACCACGTGGTGACGCCGCACGATGCTAGTAACCACCACGTGGTGACGCCGCCACGATGCTAGTACCACCACGTGGTGACGCCGCCACCATGCTAGTACCACCACGTGGTGACGCCGCCATGATGCTAGTACCACCACGTGGTGACGCAGCCACGATGCTAGTACCACCACGTGGTGACGCCGCCACGATGCTAGTACCACCACGTGGTGACGCCGCCACGATGCTAGTACCACCACGTGGTGACGCCGCCACCATGCTAGTACCACCAACGTGGTGACGCCGCCACGATGCTAGTACCACCACGTGGTGACGCCGCCACCATGCTAGTACCACCACGTGGTGACGCCGCCACCATGCTAGTACCACCACGTGGTGACGCCGCCACCATGCTAGTACCACCACGTGGTGACGCCGCCACGATGCTAGTACCACCACGTGGTGACGCCGCCACGATGCTAGTGCCACCACGTGGTGACGCCGCCACGATGCTAGTACCACCACGTGGTGACGCCGCCACGATGCTAGTGCCACCACGTGGTGACGCCGCCACGATGTAGTACCACCACCCTCCTCTCAACACCTGTCCTTGTTCACTGCTACTGAACTATTGGATATTTCATGTTCAGAAACAAGTTAGACAAAATATAGGAGCCCCGCAAATATGCCCACCTCCACCACGGCTGCTACTACCACAACTACTACCTCCACTGCTGCTACTACCACAACTACTACCTCCACTGCTGCTACTACCACAACTACTACCTCCACTGCTGCCTGGAGGACATTAGATAATCATGTGTCCACCTACATCCAGTCATAGGTACGTAATTATTAGTGTTTTTTTGGTATATTTTTACATTGTTAGTGTTATAAATATCATATATGGGTGTAATTACATGTATCTGTACATAATCACTGGGAATAATCACTGGGAATAATCACTGGGAATAATCACTGGGAATAATCACTGAGAATAATCACTGGGAATAGGATTTTGAGAATTCATTTCGTTCTTTTCAGATTGATTGGGATGGATTTTTCAGATTGTCCGGCCACCAGAGAACTTCAGGACAAAGGGATCTTCATGGAACTTCAGGAATAATGTCTATATAACCAGTTCTACTCTCAATAAACGTATAAAGGCACTATGAGTATTTTTACCCACTGTATAGTAATGTTCAATGTATTTGTTGATTTTTTTCAAAAGTGTATTTATTTGTATTTTTCTGAGGTAAAACCATAATTTATGAACCGATCATTCTAAATTTTACAAAAGTTATTCAGGGGAGCCTGTTTGACTTTGTAATGGAGTTGTCTTGGGTAATAATTTTACAAAAGTTATTCAGGGGACCCTGTTTGACTTTGTAATGGAGCTGTCTTGGGTAATAATTTTACAAAAGTTATTCAGGGGAGCCTGTTTCACTTTGTAATGGAGCTGTCTAGGGTAATAATTTTACAAAAGTTATTCAGGGGACCCTGTTTGACTTTGTAATGGAGTTGTCTTGGGTAATAATTTTACAAAAGTTATTCAGGGGCCCCTGTTTGACTTTGTAATGGAGTTGTCTTGGGTAATAATTTTACAAAAGTTATTCAGGGGAGCCTGTTTGACTTTGTAATGGAGTTGTCTTGGGTAATAATTTTACAAAAGTTATTCAGGGGACCCTGTTTGACTTTGTAATGGAGTTGTCTTGGGTAATAATTTTACAAAAGTTATTCAGGGGAGCCTGTTTGACTTTGTAATGGAGTTGTCTTGGGTAATAATTTTACAAAAGTTATTCAGGGGCCCCTGTTTGACTTTGTAATGGAGTTGTCTTGGGTAATAATTTTACAAAAGTTATTCAGGGGAGCCTGTTTGACTTTGTAATGGAGTTGTCTTGGGTAATAATTTTACAAAAGTTATTCAGGGGAGCCTGTTTGACTTTGTAATGGAGCTGTCTTGGGTAATAATTTTACAAAAGTTATTCAGGGGAGCCTGTTTGACTTTGTAATGGAGTTGTCTTGGGTAATAATTTTACAAAAGTTATTCAGGGGAGCCTGTTTGACTTTGTAATGGAGTTGTCTTGGGTAATAATTTTACAAAAGTTATTCAGGGGATCCTGTTTGACTTTGTAAAGGAGTTGTCTTGGGTAATAATTTTACAAAAGTTATTCAGGGGACCCTGTTTGACTTTGTAATGGAGTTGTCTTGGGTAATAATTTTACAAAAGTTATTCAGGGGACCCTGTTTGACTTTGTAATGGAGTTGTCTTGGGTAATAATTTTACAAAAGTTATTCAGGGGATCCTGTTTGACTTTGTAATGGAGCTGTCTTGGGTAATAATTTTACAAAAGTTATTCAGGGGCCCTGTTTGACTTTGTAATGGAGCTGTCTTGGTAATAATTTTACAAAAGTTTTTCAGGGGAGCCTGTTTGACTTTGTAATGGAGTTGTCTTGGGTAATAATTTTACAAAAGTTATTCAGGGGACCCTGTTTGACTTTGTAATGGAGTTGTCTTGGGTAATAATTTTACAAAAGTTATTCAGGGGACCCTGTTTGACTTTGTAATGGAGTTGTCTTGGGTAATAATTTTACAAAAGTTATTCAGGGGAGCCTGTTTGACTTTGTAATGAAGTTGTCTTGGGTAATAATTTTACAAAAGTTATTCAGGGGACCCTGTTTGACTTTGTAATGGAGTTGTCTTGGGTAATAATCCCTTCAGTTTTGCATAAATTGATGTAAAGTGCAAAAAAAATTTTTTAAATAAAGTCAAGACATAATAATATTTTTTTGGGTACCATAAAACATGTTATTGCATTATTTATGTCCATTAGATGGTCAATTTGGCATTACTTTATCATTTGTGATTATCAACAAGGATTTCGAGATTGTCAATATTGACTTACGTTGCTATAAGTGTTGCCATGTCCAATTTTTCACATTTTTATTTTTTATAACTTTATTTATTGGACGATCTTGATGCAACTTTCACCACATGAGGCTCAATATGCTTAAAGTCTCTGGTAAAAAAATCAACGAAATCGAGCAAAGGAAAAAAAACAAAAAAAATTCAGGCTGCCTGTACCCTAAGGACAAGAAAATGGAACACTGCAGGACTAATGGCCCACGAGGATGGGACCAAAAACAGTGAAAAAAATCTGAAGGACAAAACAACACCTGGGAAGAAATAAAGGGGACAAAAAAAATACAGAAATCGTGAGTGAGGTAGGGAGAGGAGTAGAAAAGATAAGGTGAGTCACAAGTGTTCTAACGTTTGGAGCTTTGAAAATGTAATGAGAGAGGGGCATCTACAGTGACAAATCCAGGACTACGAGTCATATTGGGAAAAGGTGTGTATTATGGATGCCTCAACAAACGGCATTGCCAAATGCTGTAGATTTCAGAACACTCGTGACTTGATTGATCTTTTTTCCTTTCTTCTACCTACCTCTTCTCCTTTCGATATTTTAAAATGTCTTTTTTACCTCTGTCTAGGTGTATTCTGTCCTTTAGTTTCCTTCCCCCATCTCTGAGTGTTTGGTCGCACTCTCGTCAGCCAAGGCTGCTTTTTTTATCCTTAGATTTAACTTTTACTTCGATTACTAATCTACTACTACTACAACAACAACAACAACTACTACTACTACTACTACTACTACTACTTTTAACTTGCTTCACTTCCCTTTCTGTCTCTTGTGCCGCTACCACTATTTCCCAGGAAGAATCTCAGGAAAGAACAAAGAGCCATAAAGGGAAAATTGAAAAAAAAAAAAAAATTTCTTATGCCAAATCTAAGGTTTAAAACAACTTCTAGTATTGGGCCTCTTACTCCAAAAAAATGAGTAAGGATACTAAAGCCCCAAATAGACTCAGTGTTCAGCGAGCCGTTACCCAGACTAAGGGTCACAATCTAAATGAATTCTTTTATGACCAAAACCCAGAATGTGGTCATCCAAAAATTTCTGTATTATCCTAACACCAAAAGACTTTGAAAAGGCAATAAATGACATGCCCATGCACTCTACCGCAGGTTCAGACTCATGGAAACTCCGTGTTCATCAAGAACTGCAAGAAGTCCGTGTCACATGCCTTCAGCATTCTAGAAATGGAGAGGGAGCATGGACACAGGAGTCATCCAAACCCATCATTGAAAACAACAGAATAGCCCCCCTCTACAAAGGTGCCAGTAAAACAATTGCAAAGAACTACAGATGATAGCACTAACATCCTATCTCAAAAAAAATCATTGAAAGGGTTCTAAGAAGCAAGATCGCCAACCACCTTAGTTACCCCTTGTTTACACAACCCAGGGCAACACGGGTTTCAGAGAAGGTCGCTCCTGCCTGTCCCAGCTACTGGACCACTATGACAAGGTCCTGGATGCTACAGAGGTAAACAAAATGCAGATGTAGTATACACAGACTTTGCAAAAGCCTTCAAACAAACTGCGACCACGGTGTAATAGCACAAAAAATGCATGATAAAGGAATAACAAGAAAAAAAGGGTATATGGATCTATAACTATCTAATAGAAACACAAAAAGGAATAGCAAACAGAGTAAAGTCTGAGGCAGCTACGGTGGAAAGCTCTGTTCCACAAGGCCCCAGTACTCGCTCACATCCTGTCCTCGTCCTCTTATCTGACATACACAGAGATGTCAGCCATAGCTCCGTGTCTTCGCTTGTGGATGATACCAGAATTCCCATGACAGTGACATCCATCGAAGACACCGCAAGATTCCAAGCAGACATCAACCAAATCTTCAAATGGGCCACTCAAAACAATTTGAAGTTCAATGAAGAGAAATGTTAACTACTCAGATATGGAAAACTTGGGGAAAATTTTAAAACTGTATCAGGGAAATACAACAAATTCTAACCAAAAAAACAGAGCGAAAAATTTAATGTGAAAACCTAGGAGTGATAATATCGGAGGATCTCGCCTTCAAAGACCACAACAATGTATCACCGCATCTGCTAGAAAAATGATAGGATGGATAATGAGAACCTTCAAACTAGGGACGCCAAGCCCATGATGATTCTCTTAAAATTTGCTTGTGCTTTTCTAGGCTGGAATACTGTTTTGTACACTAACTGCCCCTTCAAGGCAGGCGAAATTGCTGACCTGGAGATTGTTACAAAGAACTTTCACGGAAACACAGTGCGATAACGCATCTAAATTACTGGGAACGGTTGAAGCCCCTTTGATTTGTATTCCCTGGAACGCAGGCGAGAGGAAATTACATGATAATATACACTTGGAAAACCCTAGAGGGACTTTTACCAAATTTGCACACGAAATTCACTCCCTATGAAAGCAAAAGACTGGGCAGGAGATGCAACATTCTCCCAGCGAAAAGCAGGGACGCCACGATTTACAAGGAGAGATAACACAAAAAACTGTCAGGGGCCCAAGATGTTCAACTGCCTCCAGCATACATAAGGAGGATTACCAATAGACCCCTGCCTGCTTCAAGAAGGCACTGGACAGGCATCTAAAGTCAGTCCCTGACCAGTAGGCGTGGGGTTTTCGTAGTCGGCTTGCGTGCGGCCAGCAGTAACAGCCTTGTTGATAGACCCTGATCCATCACAAGGCCTGGTCTCAGACCGGGGCCCGCGGGGGCGTTTGACCCCGAAACCCTGTCCAGGTATCCTTCCCACCACTGCTACTTCCATTTCACTTTGGGCCTCAACCACTACTACTGCACTTCCTTCTTTCTTTCGTCTCTTTGTCCCGTTCCTGTTCTCATCTCCTATTTTATACTGGCTCCTTCATTTTCGTGTTAGTGTAGCTAGTTAACGGGCCAAGTTTAGACGAAACGTCGTCAAAAAGCTTATTTCTCCTATGTGTGGGTTATTTGTGTATAAAGCGCAAATTTCGAATACTCAAATTGTCAATGAGAACGACGAAGGACTTGGGAGTAAGAATGAGAAAACGGAAAGAGGGAAAGATCGTTTTCATGAAAAAACAGCTAACACAGACTAATTTAAAATCCAGCTTGATAAAAGTTAATGATATAAGAGAACTGAAGGAATAATATGAGTGTAGGATCAAAAGTGGAGGCGTTTAAATTAACTTATAACACGAAAAAAAGAGCGAGGCAAAAGCATTTAACTGGTCCCATGAGAGTCGCAGCGAGACCCTCCCCGGAAATATGATAAGCATTAAATTTATTTAATAAAAGACGTGGCGGAGGTAAGGAATTGCAGAAGGAATTTAGGGATGGATGAAGAGCGTGACGTGCAAAGATACAAAAAGCAGACTGAGTACAACTTTACGATGTTATAAGTTAAAACAAAAAGCCGAGAATAAGGAATATCATTTTGCATAAAATGTTCATTCTCATTAAATGTCTCGTTGTGAAAAGGATTAAGTGCATGCAATAAAAGTCAAAGATAGGAAGGCCAACTGTTGAATGTAATTTCGGTTTTGCAAGCAGATACAAACAGGGGAACTAGATGAGGAACATTTGCAGCTGCCATCGATTTCTCTCCCCCAGCATATGATATTCCACTGCAAAAAAAACATTGTCAGTAACTAATAAGATAACGGTAACAGAAAGCACACGGTGGCTTTGGACTAGAACGGTTAAAAAAAAGTGATGTGTAAAAATAGCGGTAAGTTAGAAATATGCGATTTGTGGACAACCCTAGAAAAAAGAGGTTGGGACAGGGGCAGGTGCACGAACAGGTGCAGGAGGAGGTGGGTCGGTGTCCAATGCGGGGTTTTGACTTCATGATAATACCCGAAACATTTATGCAAGAGGCGTAGTAGATGTGAAGGGGTAGGGCATTGGCAGGTACCAAAATAGGTGGGAACATAAAAGGGGTAGTGATATCCTGGGAGGAAGGAATCTGGGTGGATACAAGGAAGGATGGGATAATGGCAGAATGTGCTGGGTTGGATTGTTTACCACAAATATCACAGACAGGAGAAGGCAAGGCGCGAGACAAACCAACGTAGGGGAAGGTTAAGTTTTGGGGGGAACAGTAGACTGGTAGGGAGTTTTGGCGACTGGAGAAGTCTTGGGGCTTTGAGGTTTTTGAGGACGAGTGAAGAGCCCTGCCTAAAAGATGGTGGATTTAAAAAAAGGGAAATCGAAGAAGACGTGGTAATAGGAATGGGGAAGAAAGGGGAAGAACGTCAGAGACGAGGATTTCATCAGTGTTGGACAAAACAGGGGACTGCGGGGAAGCGCACATGGACCTGTGGATGCTGGGCTTCTTATATAACTTGTCTCATTACAATCCCAATAATGACGAACCTTTTCTAGTGGTAATAAGATATTTTTTCGTTTTACATTGTAAATTTCCCTACTGCACCGTGTAACTTTATTATAATGAAGCAACTGTAAAGCGAAAAGAAAAACGTATATCCTCTTTTGTCCAAGAATACCCTCGATCTGGCCAATAGTGCTGATACGGCATGGAAACCACTTTCATTTCTACCCAGTACACCAGAATGATAGCTCCCGAATGAGAGGGCTCAGCCAACAAGGCGAATTACCAGAAACGCCGGGAGTCGAACCTTTGGCTGCCACCTCCAGGGACGATAGGCAGCCCCCCAAGAATACTTCCGTCATAAAAAGACATGCGAGGTGGCCCACCGAGGCCTAAGAGAGCAGCCTCGCTTTCATTCTAATTCTTAAAGCAAACTGCACTACCACCGATAACGATCCCTTACCCCCCTACCTAGGAGATGACATTCACAAGCTGGAAATATTTCAAAGCATGAGACCGAATGGTGAGAGGAACGGACGAGACGAGGGATGTTTAGATTAGATCCGAAGAGACAAAAAATCTAATTCCTAGGATCAAAGAACTCCTTCGTCAAGCCAAAAGACATTCCTTCCCTTCAACCCTTCAAAGAGATTCTCCTGAGAATAAGATTTTTTTCATGTTGTTTTCTGTTGTTTAACTTGATTTATTGCGTTTATTTCCCTTTCTCATATTTGTCTCGTGTATGATTTTTTATGTCATGATTATGAATTTATCATCAATTTCTTGCTTTGAAAGTTTATGGTAATTTTGTTATCCTTTAATAACTCACTTTGTTTATATAAAATTTCCTACTATTTATTTTTTTCATCTTGGATTTTGTAACTAATTATGGGGGGATTGAAAACATAAAATAACTAAGTCTATGGTAAACAAATCTCTTGCATATGGTGAAAACGTTTCTAGCAGACAGATCACTACTTGTGGCTTTGCTAGGTCAAAATATAATCACTGAGAAATAATTAGATACATCTTTTCAGTGAAGTTTCAGAGATAAAACGTAAAAGGTAAAATTAATAAAAATATTAAAAATAACACCATTTAAAAAGAAAATTTTTAAACACATCAGTTGCTCCTTTTGACTTATTCTGGTTTAAAACAAAAAACATAACTTCAAAAAAAGATAAAAGTATCACGGGGATGCCTAAGAACCCAAAACCCAAACTAGGGAAGGGTCGGAAAGTTAACCACATCCGGAAAACAAACGCAATTTGCCCAAACGCTCTTAACCGTGTACTGACACCAGCGCAAAATCTAATGATATGACAGGCTTAACTCACTTCCCCGGCGTCTTAATTAAAAGCATGGGAATGTATGCGTACCCCAAAAATGGTGTGTGTGTGTGTGTTGTGTGTGGGAAGAGAGGAGAGAGGAGAGAGTAGAGAGAGAGGAGAAGAGGGGGAGAGAGAAGAGAGAAGGGGAGGACAGGCAGAGACAGAAAGAGAGAGATTAGAGAGGAGAGATGGGGTGGATGGGGGATGGGTAGGGCTCGTGGACATTGTTCTCCCCCTAAAAACCCTCAGTAAATCACAAAAGGATTGCCTTGCACATTACACCAGAATAAATAAATTTATAAAAGTTATTACTCCCTTCATGCGTATAATTTTTTGTACTGTTTAAAAAAAAAAATTATTTCCTATTTTCGTAAACTTTTTTTTATATAATTAAAATTACAAAAGTACATAATTTTACATAAAACGAATACCAATGAAAACTTTAAAGAACATGAAAAAAAATACGTTTTTCTAGCCCCTTTTCCAACCAGGGAAGAAAGTTTTTCTGGCCCATTTCCTCCAGTAGGGGATTTTTTCAGGTTTCAGCAAGGTTTTTTCCCGAAAAAATTTTTAAATTCCCCCTAGACCCTTAAAGCATCGTGATAAGCCATAATTATTTTTATGGGAAAAATTAAGCTTTTCTTTCCCCAAAAAAACCCCAAACCATATTTTTACAACCTGACTGACTGACTTTGGTCCCCCCCGGGGTTGTCCTGGTCGGGTTTTTCCAGTTGGTGAAAATACCCGGTGAAATTTTCACCCCGTTGGTGAAAATACTACTTAAAAATAATGAAAATAAAAAAGACTGTATATAGGGGAAATATACGTTTTTTTTCTGGTTGACACAAAGTAAAAAAATACGGCATTAATAAATCGCCAGAGATAAATGAGTTTCTCTGAATCATTAACAGTTAAAACAAAATTCGTTAAAAATTTTTTAAAGTCGTGGCAAGAGTGTTTAAAAATTTTTA